>JALIZH010003237.1:0-13276 GCA_030522465.1 Rhipicephalus appendiculatus | reverse complement strand
ATGTCCTTCACTGTGAACAATCTGCCATGAAGGCAAGAGCGATCTCGCCATTCCTTGTGGCCAAGTGCCTGAAAGAGACCATTGAACTCGGTTATAAAGCTACAAAGATGGCAAGTGGAGATTTGCTCCTGGAACCAAAAGATAAGGACCAGTATGATAAACTCTCACACTTAGTAGCATTTGGCAACATTCCGGTCTCTGTGAGTGCACATCGCACCATGAACACTGTTAAGGGCGTGGTAATGGATGAAGATCTCATGACACTGAATGAAGAAGAACTCCTTGATGGATGGAAGGACCAAGGTGTAATACACGTGCAAAGCGCATCACAATCAGACGCAACGACACCGAAATCGCAACAAAGCACTTGATACTCACCTTTGGCTCACCCTTTTACCCGAGACCCTCGAAACCGGCTACGTAAAACTCCATGTGCGACCATACATTCCGAACCCGAGACGTTGTTTCAAATGCCAGCGATTTGGACATGGTTCCCAGAGCTGCCGAGGGCAGCTGACTTGCGCTAAGTGCGGCACAACTGGTCACGGTACTGATGAATGCAGACATGATGACGTTTTATGTGCGAACTGCGATGGTAGCCATCCCGCGTACTCCAGAGCGTGCCCAGCCTGGAAGAGAGAAAAGGAAATCATCACCATAAAAGTCAAGGAAAATATAACATTCCGGGAAGCAAGGCAGCGAGTCTCATCATCCTTTGCACTAAAAACATCTTTTTCGCCGAAGTGGTGCAACGAGGGGCGGCAACTAATAAAGGCCTCCTGGCGTTTGCCGGACCACGCTCAGCGTGCCGAGGCTAACGCTACTTGCTCCCTTCGGCAGGAGCAGCCAGCACTGCCCTGCCTACATCCAACGTGTGTCCACACCAGCGGCCTCCACAAGCCTCAGGCAGCAGCCAGGGCAACGAAGAGGCCAAGGGGTTCGATCAACCTCCGACTCGGTGAGGGCAAAGACCTCGTCGTCTGAGGCGAAGTGCCCAAACAACGCACAGATCGCTCTGCGGAGCAGGGCGTCCAGTGCCCCTCGCAGGAGGCTATGGACACAAGTGCTAGTCAAGCGGTGCAGGCAGCACCGAAGGAGCGGCGAGGGTTCTTTTCGACCGCTCCAAAAAGGGCAAAACACCAATAACAGGGCCTGACAAAGGCCCTGTAAAATGAGAATCAATATCTATCATATTACACACAGCACTTTTCTTTCTCTTTCCATGATGGACGAAATCATGCATTGGAACGTTAGAGGACTGTTAAGAAATCTAGATGACGTCCAAGAACTCCTCGCTAAGTTTAATCCAAAAGTGCTGTGTGTGCAAGAAACACACCCTCACACCTAAACACACCAACTTCCTTCGCCAATACATCACTTTCCGAAAAGACCGTGAGGACGCTGTCGTATCATCCGGCGGTGTAGCCATCATAGCTGATCGAAGCATAGCATGCCAGCATATAAAGCTCCAGACGGCCCTTGAAGCCGTGGCCATCCGAGCTGTACTTTTTAATAAACTCATCACCATATGTTCTCTATATATACCACCACATTATCAGCTTCACAGACGCGACCTAGAATCATTAATAGATGAACTTCCCGAGCCCTTTTTGATTCTAGGTGATTTCAATGCCCACAATGCCCTGTGGGGCGATTCTCGCTGTGATGCTCGAGGACGTCTCATTGAACAGCTTCTTTTTTCGTCTAGTTTATGTCTTTTAAATACGAAGGAGCCTACGTATTTCAGCATGGCAAACAATTCGTACTCCTCCATAGATCTTAGCATCTCATCACCGTCTCTTTTAGCTGATTTTAAATGGAATGTTCTTAAGAATCCTTATGGGAGTGACCACTTCCCCAATCATCCTGAGTGCGCCGAAGAAAGACCAACCTGCCACCGCAGGTTCCTCGCTGGAAGGTCGACTCAGCTGATTGGGAACGGTACCAAACCCTTACTCACATGACATGGGCTGAGATGTCCGCTCTGACCATAGATGATGCAGTCACGTATTTTACAGCTTTTATCCTTGATGCCGCATCAAAGTGCATTACTCGAACGAGCGGAACGGGTTCTAAACGGAGAGTCCCATGGTGGAACGATGCATGTAGGAAAGCACGGACAAAACAGAACAAAGCTTGGGCGTTGCTTCGCGATTCTCCAACAGCAGAAAACCTAGAAAAATTTCAAGCAAGTCAAATCGCAGGCAAGGAGAACGCGTAGACAAGCTAGACGAGAAAGCTGGGCAAAGTTCATATCGAGTATCAACTCATACACCGATGAGGGAAAAGTGTGGAACAAGGTGCAGAAAATTAAGGGCCAACAAGCGTATTCCCTGCCATTAGGTAAATGCCTCGGTGAAAGCTTGGAGGATCAAGCTAACTTTCTTGGCACACATTTTGAAAACATATCGAGCTCCTCACACTACTCCGAAACCTTCCAAAAGTACAAAGCACGGATAGAACAACAAAAGCTAGAAAGAAAATCTTCAAAAAAATGAGGCATACAATGAACCCTTCTGCTTCGCAGAACTGCAAAGGGCACTAAACTGTTGTAATAAATCCTCCCCCAGGGCCTGACTGCGTAATGTACGAGATGCTGAAGCAACTACCCTTCGAAACACAAAAAACTCTCCTTTCTTTATACAACGTTATATGGCTTTCTGGTGTGATCCCCTCCTCTTGGAAGGAGGCTGTTATAATTCCAATTTTGAAGCAGGGAAAGGATCCCTCTGCTGTATCAAGCTACAGACCTATAGCGTTAACAAGTTGCCTGTGCAAAGTATTCGAAAAAATGATTAATTGTCGGTTACTGCACTTCCTAGAATTAAACAAACTGCTCGACCCATACCAGTGCGGGTTTAGAGAAGGCCGCTCCACCACGGATCATCTCATACGTATCGAGGCCCGCATACGTGAAGCTTTTGTTCATAACCAGTTTTTTCTTATCTGTATTCCTCGACATGGAGAAGGCGTATGATACGACGTGGAGGTTTGGGATACTGAGAGACCTCTCACACATAGGTATACACGGTAATATGTTCAATGTCATCGAAAGTTATCTGTCTGATCGTACATTCCGTGTCAGAGTGGGCAATGTCTTGTCCCGAACATTTGTACAGGAAACCGGAGTACCACAGGGGTGGGGTGCTCAGTTGCACGCTCTTTATTATAAAAAATGAATTCTCTCCGTCTGTACATCCCTCATAATATGTCTTATTCCACATATGTGGACGACGTCCAGATAGCTTTTCAATCATGTTCTCTTGGCATCTGTGAGCGACAGGTTCAGCTTGCCCTTAACAAGGTGTCCAAATGGGCTGATGAAAATGGCTTCAAACTGAACCCACAAAAAAGCACATGTGTCCTGTTTTCACGGAAAAGAGGCTTGCACCCTGATCCTCAAATCGTCATGAAGGGTGAACGCGTGCCCGTAAACACAGAACATAAGTTCCTAGGAGTAATTTTAGATGCAAAGTTAACGTTCATACCGCACATAAAACACCTTAAAAATAAATGCCTCAAAACAATGAATATCCTAAAGGTGCTGTCGCACACAACGTGGGGCAGCGACAGAAAGTGCCTCATGAATTTATATAAAAGCCTTATCCGTTCACGCCTTGACTATGGCGCCATAGTCTACAATTCAGCCACGCCAAGCGCTCTGAAAATGCTAGACCCTGTTCATCATCTAGGCATCCGCCTGTCCACAGGCGCATTTAGAACAAGCCCAGTTGAAAGCCTTTATGTTGAATCGGACGAGTGGTCGCTCCAACTGCACAGGACATATTCTTCCTTGGTGTATTTCCTTAAAGTGAATGCGAACAGTGAGCAGCCTGCATATTCTACCATCAACGATCTATCCAGTATTCAACTTTTTCGCAATCGGCCCACAGTGGCGCGCCCTTTCTCACTACGTGTTAGAGAGTTTGCTGAAGAAACAAATGTCCCACTGCTCGAATATCACCTTATTCCCCCCGCTATGCAGCTCCCGCCGTGGCAGTGGCAGCTTGTAGACTGTGACACATCTTTCGTTGAAGTTACAAAACACGCGCCTACCGCGCATATACGTACATACTTCTGCGAACTGCAGCACAAATACACTTGTCCAGAATTCTACACCGATGCCTCCAAGTCTCCCACATCTGTGTCCTACGCTGCAGTCGGCCCATCCTTTTCGAATATCGGCACTCTGCATCCTAATACAAGCATCTTCACAGCAGAGGCTTACGCGATACTTGCGGCCGTTAAACACATCAAACAAATAAAACTACAAAAATCAGTTATATACACAGATTCCCTTAGTGTGGTTAAAGCTTTGAAAACTTTGAAAAAAACATAAAAATCCTATTCTCATCTCTCTCTACTCAATATTATGCACGACCTACGCACTAAAACAGCATGTTGTTGTATGCTGGGTGCCAGGGCACCGCGAGATCGAGGGTAACGTGTTGGCGGATCAGCTAGCTGCATCCGCCCACGAAAACGCTGGCGTTGCACCCATGGCTGTCCCTGCGCAAGACCTGAAGCCCTTACTAAAACGGAAGCTCCGAGCTCATTGGCAGCGCTTATGGGACAAAGAAAAACATAATAAACTACATCTTATAAAACCACGCCTTGGCTACTGGCCGCCGATATCAAAGTCACGTCATACAGAAATAACTCTTTGCAGACTTAGAATAGGACACACACACACTACACACTCGTACCTCTTGTCCGGTGGCGATCCACCTTTGTGCGATAAATGTGGTGAGCCTCTTACAGTACTTCACGTCCTATTGCAATGCACGGAACTAGATGCTGAAAGAAACAAGCATTTTCCATTAATACGCCGGCAACAGTTACCACTTCACCCCGCTATGTTCATAGGCAGAGAACCACTTTTTACATACCAATCTCTTTTTGCATATCTTAAAGATGTCACTAACTTCAACGTTATTTTCCCAGGCAACCCCGTAGCGCCGCCTCACAACTGAGGTTGCGGCTGCGGTAGCTCTATCAAAAGGAAGCACCTGCCTCCCGGTCTTTGGGCTCAAAGACCCTGAGGAGGCATTCGTGCTATCTGCCATCTCTCACCTGTAGATAACCATGCTCACTCTTCATCCATATCACACCCATAGATCACACCACGCACCGGTCATAATTTTATACTCTATACAAACTTTTTACGCTACCTTATAGCGCATGATTTTAAGGCCCCTATACAGCCATAATACACACTGCCATCGTAACCATTGGTCATTGCTAACACCACATGAAAGACATGGCGCTCTTTGGCCACCCATGGCCCTTGCGCCACAAAACCCCATTAATCATCATAACTAATCAAAATATGCTCACATTCTAGGTTTTCATTTCCGTCTCGTTAATTTATAATAGCCTGCACCCCAATTTTTTGTGTTCTATGGTTTAGCTAACTCCACTGACCTCGTGCAGATGGGCAAAAAACGACTCGCCGTGCAACAAAATCTTTTCTACCAGAGTGACTCTGAAAGGAACGTCAGAACTTGGAAGGTAAATATGCTTGAATCATCAAACAGAATTGAACAACATATACAAGATGCTAACTTTTAATGTTCTGGTTGCTTTATGAAGCTGCACAATAGTCGCTCAATCAAGTGCATTTGTGCAAATTTGCCAGGCAATGGTGCGTCTGTGTCTTTCACCCTATGTTACAATTCTTTTTTTGTTGTCAAGATCTGTTTGGCCGCGAAATAGTAACCAGAGTGAAAATTAGAACTGCCTCATTTGAAATGTTCAGGTACACATACTAGCCACATCTCTACATAGTTGGCATTTCAATTCAGACATTTGTCAATGTGTGGCACCAACTTATTTATTTACTTATTTCACAATGCTTCAGGCTGGCATGGCCCATGCAGGAGTGGAATAACAAGAAAGGAGAACAGTGCAGAAATAATAATACTGGCACCACATGCAACTACGTCAGTTTGGCCAGGATGATTTTTAACCAAGAAAAAAAAAACAGCACCAATATTTCACAATCACACTCGTGCCACAAGTAATATAAGTTTCAGTGATTTCGTATTCAACACAACAAATGTTGTTCAAGGGCTTCATCAAAACTGTCTGCCTCGCAACTTTCCTATGCTCTCCTGGAGAAGTTCTGTAAGCCAGTCTGCAACAAGCAGCAGACCTGTGTACAGGACTGGTTGAAAGCACAGGCTTCCTAGCCAGCATTTCATGTTAGCAAAGAGATGGTAATCAGAGAGCGCTAAGTCGGGTGTGTATGGTGAGTGATTGAACACTTCCCACCGCTTCCTTTGTGGCCCCACGTTGTCATGAAAAGAGACAATGTATGATGACAACATCCTTCTTCGCTTGTTCTGCATTGCCCTCTGTAGGCATTCGAGAGTTACACGTACGATGCCGCTGTGATGGTCGTGCCAGGTCCCATGGATTCCACCAAGAGGACACCATTTCTCTTCCCAAACACAGCAGCCATACACTTCTTGTTGGAGAAGGTTCACTTGAACTTCCTTGCTCTCAGGGAATCAGAATGCTTCCACTGTTGGTGTTGCGCTTTCGTTTCTTCGGTTTTGAAGTGGACCAATGTCTCGTCGCATGTGACTATTCTGCTCAGAAACTCTCTTTTCCTTCGTCATAGTAGTGCTGAAGAAATGTTAAGGTGGCACCTCTTCACAATTTTTTCATGACCAATCAGCATCTTGGCAACCCACTATGCACACATTTTTGTGCCACTGGAGTCTCTCTGTGTGCAATAATGGTATGCCATCAATGGTGGATTGAGCTGACTGCAAAATTTCAGGAAATGAATCACTCAGCCCAGAAACTGTGACCCGACCACTTTCCCAAAACACCTGATTCATTCAGTAAAAAAAAATCATCGGTTGACACTCACTCCATTCCTGGTGCGTCTGCATTGTAAACATCTGTGCACCCTGCTATAATTTCTTAAACTATTACAGTGCCTTGCTGTCACTTATGAAAGTTGTGCTATACACATTGCTCATTATTCGATGAATTTCAGCTGCACTGCACCGCTCAGCAGGCAGAAATTGAATTACAGTACACACTTCACACTTGGCACTCTATTATCCGAGGCATGCTTACATGCCTGCTGCGCATCTAGAACAGAGAGCTGCAACCTCATGAGGTAGACAGCCACACTAGAGGGATTGTACAACACGTGTGTGTGTTGCATCATTAGATTTTAACTGCTCTTTATTTGGTGACCATTCGGACCTTGGCAAAAATAGGCCTCATATTTTATGAGCTAAAATGTTTCTCTGGAATGTCAACATGCCGAAGCAAACTTCTTCAAGTTACACTCATGCTGATTGTATGTTTATGTCGTATGTTTGTTACGTATATGATGCAGTTAATGCTTTAAAGATTTGCATAAATGCATATGGCTCTATCACTCTGCATAAACATCAGCATGAAACTGTTGTGGTCAGCAACATAGCATGCAATATCGTATGTCACTAGTGAATCTTCATGACTACTTAAAAAGTAATAGATGACATAAGCTACGCAGTTACTGCAACTCTAGTTTTTGAGGTATGTGTTACTGGAAAGTGTAGACATCCTAGCATGTTGTGCTTACCGTAAAATCCCAAGCAAGCACACCTCCCTAGAGTGAATGATAATTCAACAAGATTTGGAGAGTGGGCCCTTGCTCGGTCATGGATAAAAATTCAAGCTGGAGGCGGAAGAGCCCCTAAGAATAAAGAATGCACACCCGTGCTTTTAATTAAGCACTTTCTTGAATATGCATGCATTCACTGTTTTTATTCGCCCTCGTTGGGCAAATATAAACAGTGAAGATGTTGGGAGGGGAGAAGAGGCCGCATATTTGAAATCTCCCGAAGAAGGGAGGGGGTGCTTGCTCTGGGAGGGAGCGCTTACTTGGGATTTTACGGTATTTAGAGCCTCTCCAATGAGTGGTAATATTAAATGTGAAGCATTTCATAGTGAACTTCGGCGACTTTGAGCGTATCTCTCTAGCTGCCTACGACTTTGTGCTCTCCAGACCGTATCGTTAATAGGATTTATACCAAAATTGGTTTGGCATAACATGACTGTATGACGAACATTAATGACTGGTCATATCATGAAAATCATGACGTGTATGTCTTGTACAACTTGATTTACATGCCACGCTCATGGTGCTCTGACGGCTGTTTCACTAGCTTGATATAGACAAATTTGGTATTGTGTGACGTGACTATGACGAACATAAATGACAAGTGGTAATATGAAAAACATGACAAGCATGTGCAACATGACTTGCATAGCTCATGGCACGCTCGTGGCCATTTCGCTAGCTTGATATACACCAAACTTGGTATTGCGTGACGTGATTGTATCCAACATGAATCCTACTGAATCCCTACCAACAAGCTCGGCCTTTCTGTCATTCTAAGTTGTAGATTTCAGTAATGTAGTAAACTCTCTCAGGATTTCCTGGTACCTATAATCTATCACCCCTTAAGTCGCAGCCATTGCTGCCAGATCAGCCACCTTCAGCACAGGCACTGCAGCTGTTGTCACCACCACCACAGCCTCCATTTCGCCTCGGCCATTGCTGCCATCACAACCAGCATCACCACCACTGGAGGCGCTACCTCAGTCATTCCCAATGATGCCACCTGTGCCACACCCTGACAGTGGTTGGCATGCTTCTAAGGGAAGCTATCAACCAGGTGTGCACTGTTTAGAAATTTAGCTTTCAATTGTATTGATGTTTTGCATGGGCGGCTGAATTGACAAGCCAGCCTACTATACGCTTCTTCAACAGACTCAGACTCGTGGCTCGACCTAAGTCGGAGTTAGTTTCAATCAGCCGACTCATGAGTGAGATTGTCAACCAATGGCGCCCTGGTTCTAGGATTATTGACAAAACGCATGCATGCATAGCACAACGAAGGCCTTGGAAGGAGCGCATTCCTTTTTGCATGTTTGTCTCATGGCAGTGTAGCGGCCTCCTTCCACATGGCATTGTGTCTAGAGTTCTTATTTTTTTCCCGCTTTTGCACCAGCATTTGATGTGAAGCATGCTAGCGATCGGCAGGGTGCCTTCTCCAGAGGGGGTGAAGAGGGCATGCTTCAGAGAAGCGACTGTTGGCATCTCGTGTTGCTGCGCGGGCTCAGTAGAGGCTGTGATTTGGCATGCTGCTTTCAAATGTGGTTTAAGTGCTCGTTGGTGTCAGCTATGCTCACATGCTTGTGTGGAATCACCTTGTTGTATGTATAATTAAACTATCCAATCTTTTGCCTTTCAGGGGTGCAGGTGCCAGTGGTGAGCTGCCGCTTACAGCATCGGCCCTCATAAATAAAGAGGTAGGCAGCTGTATGTTTTTGCAAATCTTTGTTCGCTGTTGATGCATTAGTACTCATCACTATCAGTCCCATTACATTCATCATATGGGCTGAATATGCCATTTACACTACTGCTGCTTGCACTGTGCTTGCACTTACCTGTTATGTGAGCATGTACTGTATTTTCTTGCATAATGATTACATTTCTTTCGTTTTTGGATAATTGACTGATTTAGAGGTGTGATCGTTACAGTGGGTGAAGTTTTGGAAAAGGTGGTTTGGAAGTCAAATTGCAGGTTGGAATTGTTATGGTTACACCGTGCCATAAACAAATAGGCTGAAGAATGTGCGTACCTTCATGTCACAGACGCATGTTCATTTTGCCTTGTATTAAAGGGGCTGTGCAACACCTTTCCAAGTAATCATCGAATGGCTACATTAAATTGACTGTCGGAAAAAGAATTCTTACAATCCGTGAAGTACTAGTGGAATTAGAGATTTGTCACATGCTTTACATGCTTTCTCTCTCCTTTTGTATGAGCAAGCGCGCTGAAAGCTACGCAGGTGGGGAGGACAAGGGGGCAAGAAGCTACGCTCATTGATCAACGTGCGTCATGATCTTTAGCTCTTTCGTTCCTTTTTCTTCGAATGTGGGGGTTTTCCTTTCAGCGTGATCGCGAGCGACTGTTCAGGCATGTGGCAGCCTCCCGCCGCAGGAAGACTTTGTGCCTGAGGTGCAGTCAGTTGGGTTTATGGCATCATATTGTCAAGGGGGAAAACAGCGATTTCTGGTTGACTTTGAGAATGAATTGTGAATTCCAGGCTGCGTGCTGGGCTATAATGTTTGGCTAAGTGCTCTCAGGAGACTCGACTACCGATCAGCAGTGTTTTCTGACCATGGCTGAAAAGTGTTGGAGGGGCCCCTTTAATTATTTCATGAAGAGCACTGTGTATACTGCACCGAAATTGGGGGGGGGGGAAAAATTTCAGCATGTCTAATTCCTGTATATTTGCCATCATCTACGCTTGATAAAAACAATTTACTTGAAAGTGATTTAGTTGAAAGCGACAGCAGACAACCCAGGCCCCCTAAAGTGCTCAGCACTTAATATCATCATCAAGGCACTCCAAAAATGAGAGAAAAAAGACTTCTTGGCGCGAGCGCGCCCTTAAATGGCCCCTAAACCACCTCCGATATTTTTTTCAAACATTTCAAGTAAACACGTGCACCGTGTGCAGAATGCCGTCACGGTCAACAATGCCACACGTGGCAGCCCTACAGGTACCACGGGCGCGCCACAATTTCCAAGAAACAACTTCCTTTCTGCTCTCCTGGCCCCTCTCCCTCCGGCCCTTTGTGACGTGTGTGACGTCACGAAGTTGAATCTGTGATGCGGAGCGCAAGTCATGCTGTGATTGGTTGAACCAGGACCTACGCCTTCCGGTTAGTTCAAGCAGCTGCCTGCGCTCCTTTGTTGTTCGTCGTGTTGTGGTGGCGGCGGCTCCTCATCTCACACACGGAGGTGCTCTGGCACGGTGTCACCGCACAAGTCCATCATGCTGGCGATCCTTTGAAGGCACGCGCAACACACAGTCCATACCGGCACAATTCGCAGGAGCTGGGGCCGGTGCGGCAACAGCGGTTAGCCAACAAGCACGGAATTGTCGGAGTCGCGGCAGCCAGAAGTAGACGGTGTTTCAAACAGCATGCCAGCGAGTGACGTATGCCACGCGAGTTTGAGAGGGGCACTCGGCGAGGAGGGCAAAAAGTGCAGTTTTTGGGAGAGGAGATCTGTTGAAGGTAGTGAAGGAAAGAGCGGTATGAGCGATGGCCGCGTTTTGATCATCAAAATGCGTCTAACTCCGCTATTATGGCACCGTTCTGAAAAAATGCTCACGGCTATGTGTTCGTTGTAGACTCGTGACAACTTCCCCACCACAATTCGAATTTCGACCTCTGGGTGGTTTGGGGTCTTTAAATGGCCATGCTTCTTTGTGGTTTTGCCCAGGATTAATCATCAAGGTGCTTGAAGAACAAGAGGACGAATTCTCTTTGGCACAAGCACGCACTCATATAGCTTTGCTATATCTGATTTTGCCGCTTCTCTTGAAACTTATGGTTTACTTCCCCACGTTTTTACCTGATATTTTAGCAGCTGCAGAACGAGATTGCACATCTGCCATTCTGAATGTTGTGCTAATGCCACCGATCACAACTTCTGCATGTGCCTTGAGCTGCACACATATTTTTCTGTGAGCTCCTCTATCTGTTTCAAATCAAAATTGTGAGACCTCTTGGAGCAAGACAACATTGAAACTTTATGCTTCAAGGCAGTTATGCAAGTAAATTTTAAGTGTAATAGCAACAGTTTGAGAGTGAGTGCAACAAAATTAACTCCCACAGAAAAGGAAAGGATCACAGAAACATTTTTCCAATGCAGGTTCATCTGACAAGCAGCATATTCTTGAAGGAGGAGCAGTGAGCTTGGCTGATATTGCGACAGAAGGACTCTATTTTGCAAGGCGGCCACAAAGTTCTTGTGGAGTGTCCTTGAGCTTCAGAACAAGAGCCCCATTGTAGCTACTTGTTGGGGTTTCGTACATTATCAGGAGGTCAGACAGGTGCCCCCGAAGAGGGCCCTGATACCAAGAAATTTGGAGGCTGTGGCTAGTGAGTATTGCTTAAAGAGGTACTGACGCAAAAATTTGTCAGGCATTTTTTTGCTGCAATACATTGCTGATGGCCTATTATTCATAACGCAGCAGATTGCTTGCTGCAGTACGGGACCGGGCCACCGGGTGCAAAAAATGCCAGCTAGCGTGTAAAATGGTACTCACAACACTGACGCACTTCCGTGCTGCCTGCATTGTGTGCTCACATCTCTGTTGCTGTCGCATGCAGCACGATGTCGTTTGCCGTCGTCTTTATCATTGTTGTTTGATGGCACCAACTTTCTTGAGGCTTCCTCACTTTCCACATGTTCACCGCAGGCACGGACACGTGAGCAGTCACCAAATAGCAGCCCGCTAGCACAAGTGTGGCCAAAGGGCAATGGTGACTATGATGTCATTAATCTGGCTGCACCAGCTCTGAGCTCAGCCACAGTGGTGACGTCTCGAAAGTTGGGAGTCACCAGGTCACTTTGTATGATTTCAATGATGCGAGGTGCAGCGTATAGCACTGATTGGGCACAAAACTTCAATATTCATATAAACTGCCTTCTAAGCTACAATTGCTGTTCAGATTTCGTAGATGATATACGCATGTTCACGGGAATCATCCCGCAGGCTGCCTCAACTATGAAATTTCGTGTCAGTACCCCTTAATGTATTTTGCTCTACGTGATGGCTTTACATTTTAACTTATAGGTGAACAAATAATCTAAATATTTAAGCAGTGCTTCATGTATTTTTCATTACTCATCTGTGAAGTGTAGGCCAGCAGGTGTGCATGCGCCTGGCCAGCTAAAGAGATGAAATGCGTCGTTGCTAAAATGTTGAATGATTTAAATAAATGATGAAGATGTACGAATATTTGTCTCATTGGTTTTCTCCAATGTGCCTACATATAACCATATTTTTTCCACCCATTCACAGTCTACTGCACTTTTGAAGCACCATGAAAGCACACACTGCTACATATTCGTATTTGCTACACTTCATAAACTGGCATTGCCTTATTACTATGCTCAATCACACGTCACTTATAACCCTTACTACATGTCCATAGGACCCGGAGAATTCGTCGGACCCATATCACCTATATGACCCATGACACCCATAAGGCCTCGTGAACCTATATCACCTATATGCCCCATAAATCCCTTATCACCTATATGCCCCATAAATCCCTTACCACCCATATGACCCATAAACCCTGTATCACCCATACGACCCGTATCCAATAACATCGTATGTACGGGTCCTATTTGTATAGGAATTTTCAGTAGGGTTCACTGTCAGTGCTCCAAGT
>JALIZH010003235.1:0-39082 GCA_030522465.1 Rhipicephalus appendiculatus | reverse complement strand
TGTGTATACATCTGCTGATCCCAGGCTGCTTGCCGAAGATAGGGTGAGAAATAATCGTATCGTCACCTCGTGCACTTAATGTACCTTTGTGTATCTCGACACACGAGGTATACAGCGCACGCTGCAACTTATCGCCTTTTTTTCTTTGTATATTTGTGCTTCTGTGGCCTGTTTTCCGAGTTCGTGTCATCTTGTTAGCGAACGCTGCCTCGAAGTTCTTACGTTTCTTTTTCTTACTTAAGAATATGTGCAGTTCTCTTTTTTGTTTTTACTACTAATTAAAAAATAACCAGGTCATTACGATAAAATTAAGATCAATTTAGATCAGTTAAACCACACACAAAAAAGAGTCCCCTCAGACAAGATCATGTGACTTTGGCCACGCTCATTGGTACGACAAAAAGAATTACAAAAGTGCGTCTGCTATTTCTGTAGAATTCCGGACTGACCGGCTGGTCTGTGGAATTGAGCACTGAGCTGTTTTCACGTCGACGACAACAGGAGTGACAGGGGAAATAAAAGCGCAAACTTCTGAGGACACAAGGCGAAGAAGGTACGACCACAAGAATATGAACCAACTAGCTCAAGCTTCAACCCTAATCAACACAAGACCTGGTCTTCATCTCCCTGCCTTCCCTAGTACAGGGTAGCCAACCGGAGTCTGTGTTTATTATCGTCTTTGACATTTATTTACTATTTCATTCTCACCCTCGATCTCTCTAAATCTGTTAATCGTATTTCCATTCCAATAAAAAGAAAAGATCTAATAGGGCAAGTTTACCAGCACACTGAAAGAGCCATGAGGAAACCGTCGTCCACACAAGCGGCCATTACATTTTCTCTCGTACCATACCACACTATGGACATGCATGTATAAACTCTAGCGTACTTTCACTATTGCGTTAACTCTTCACTTAAAAATGAGACGGTCACGCTCATTGTGCAAAAAGCCCTCTTCCATCAAGTTTTCTACATGCGTGCTCACAGACAGGGCCGTGTTCTGCGAACTGAATTTGCACTACGCTAACTATTTATCCACTCGTGCGAAATAGATGAGCAGTGGTACCTGCGCGTCTGCTTCTTTTTGTCGTCTGTTGCCACGGTACACGCCGTCTGCTTGATGCCGGATATCCAGCTGGTCTTGTTCTCTCTAAAGGATGACGTAATGAAGTACATGCGCAGACTGCATGTACATTGCAATGTCTGTACGGGCAATGAATTCCGCTGTAGCATATTCTGTTTCCTAGAACACAGGAAAAGGCCTTGCTGATGTGGTCACCTCCAGTTCATTTTAACATTACTAAAACGGTGCACGCAGGATTCGAGCATTTTAAATGTACATGATGAGCTCATGCAAGAGAAAGCATTTCGTGAGTCTCGAAAGGCCGGTTTAGTTATTGAAGTTCTAATCAGTGTAAGGTTTGTGCGATGCAAAACCGGTGCTATAAAGAAAGTGCGCTGGCCAAAAACAACAACATGGACCAGTACAGCTGCGTGAATTTCAGTGGAGTGACTTTTAGAGAAACGAAAAGGAGAGCAACCTTTATTGTACAACTTAAAACGCAACCCAAATTTGCAAGTGCAGCCCATACCTTTTTCTGCTGATCTACAGCGGGCTCTGTGACAAATATGAATGCACAGCATGCTAGGATAGTTAAGTTCACAAAAACTATAAAAAAGCGGTTAAGAGTAAATAATGTGCACATTAGTCTGCATTTATTTCGCAATGAGACAGTACACAAGTTGTTTTTGTTATCTTTATTAAACGCGTCGGTGCCTCGCACAACTCTTGGGTTGTTTTCATTCGTCTGTTCACCTATAGCAGACGACGCATATTGCCTTTCTGTTGCACCCTTGAAACATTGCCGCTTGTTGTAATATAACGTTCAATTCAAAATCCGCACCGTCGTCATTCCTGATATAGAGCGATGGCTTAAATAAATGAAAAGGAAATGAAACTACAGTGGTAAAATTTGGCGTGCGGAAAGCGGGTTCTTTTATGTATGTGATTCGCGTGCGCAACTTAAGAACATGCAGATTACAGGAAGAAATAAGCGGGAATAAATGGTACACAGCAAGCACGCTGACGTTGTGTCGCCAACCCTCGACTGTGTTTGGTGCACGCACTCTGCCGTGTGCTGTTCTCTCAAATGAAAAAAAAAAGGAAAATATGGCCCTATAACCCTAGTTATGCACGAGAAAAAAAAAGCACAGACATCAAGAAGCGACCGAGGCAATTCTAGGCCTTTCCGCCGTTTTGCGTCGGAAAGAGACGACGCGTCCGCTGCCGCCAGCTACGTTGGTCTTCGCAAATGTAGCTGTCACGTGGCGCCATCTGTACCACTTAACGTTGGCGTTAGACCTAGAGCCAAACGCTTTACATCAGGCTGGCTTTCTATAAACGAGGGCTGCTGCCTTAAACCAAAAAGAAAATGGCCCGCAGCGTTTGCACGTTGCATGTATACGACCATATATGTTGTGTTTGCACGTGCGAAATCATTCGCTTAAATGCGCAATGGGCCACCGATGCACCAGAAAATCTGGCAGGTAATGCTTTTTGATCTAAAATTCTATTTACTCGCGCAAGGCGTCCATTTTTCAACGTCCGAAATTGCTAGCCCGTCTGTGTTGTGTATTCGCATTTTTATTTATGACCATGTAAACGGTACAACCGCGAGGATGCAAAAAAAATGAAATAAAATAAAATGTACATGACGTACGGAACATTCTAAAATTGGTCGCTTGACATCGCGTCCGCACCATTGTTTTTTTATATCTCTTGGTGTCTCTTCGTTGTCGGGCTCACAGCGAGAGACAAATAACTGCACGTTCACTTTTTTATAAGGTGGGCGTGGGGGGGGGGGGGGGGGACACGATAACATTACATTGCATTTTAACTTTATAAAGGTAAAATTTACACTTCTACATTACATGTAGCCAACCGCACCCAGTGCTGTGAATAATATTCGTAAACATTAATCTCGAAACAAAATGGTTTTGCCTTGCACAAATCTTGCGTTGTGCTCAAAGAAATGTCATCCTAAGAATGTGCATCGGCAAGAGCAAAATTTGCTAAAGCTACATGTTGTAGCTGAGTCATTACGGGTCGTGTTAATACGTGGGTAACACGTTCGTAGCTCGCGTGTTAATATGTACCCAAAATATTTTAAGTGTCGAAGAATGGGTGGCCTTGCTCATATTTACTACAAAGAATGACTCTTCGCATTAAAATGTCCACTTGTACTTTACCCATTAAAAAAAAAATAAATGTTATGATACATATGCTATATGAAAGTTTCTAAATGCACAAAATGCGAAGGCGCGTTTGCATTAGGACACAATGTGAATCGGTTCAATGAATAAGTTAGAGAAAGAAAGAAAGAAGGAAAGCTTGGGAAAATAAAATAGTAAATTTGCTTCATTAGCTGAATTGAATCTGAAGCTTCTCGCGTCATTTGACTATACCGGTATAGACATTCTACGTCCGCTGTATGCCTGCTCTATAGATTGTGAGACTAACTCGTAAATTCTCATTTTTTAGCTGTTCATGCACTCGAACATGTATTTTTCACGCAATAAGCGCCAATAGAGAAAATCTAGATCAATCTATAAAGTGCTATGATGAACAGGAATTCTCGAGCGTTTACACCGAAGTGACGAACACTTAAAAAAGCGGGGAGTATGCGTTTGCTTTCAAATTCCCCGAAATACCGGCTACACACAACTTTATAGACTGCTCTACAACTTTACTTTCGTATTAAATACATAGTTGTCACGGAGATTAAGCTAAGGGGACACTAGTGATTAATGAAACGCCAGAAACACCTCCAACCAGGTTACAAATTACTCAGCACGGCAACTAATCATTTTATATTGTATGGTCGCAATTGTTAAGGCGTTTATTTGCCGGTACTCAGAGATACTGCGTAATGGTGACAGCCACGGCCGGGCACGAACTCTCAGCGCGAGCGGCGTCCTTTTTGCAGATGACCCACTAGAAGGCTCTCGAGAGTGCAACCCATTTCTAGGTTCCAATTCATCGCTACAATATATACATTTCGACGTTTCGTAATTTGGACATCACGTCTACAAGGAAAATACTTTCCAGTTAATCTATACGAACTAACAGCGTAAGCAGACAAGCATAGTTTTGCAGAAGTAGTGGTTGCCTGAATATCAAGAACTCCCTTCTCGGAAAGCATGCAGGTGTTTGTGCAAGTTCATATTCATGAAGATAATTTTTATTGTATTTTATGTCTCACAGAAAACTCAACGCACCTTGCCACCCTGTCGTCAACGTGTGATTGAACGTGTTCATTTCAGCGCACAAATCCTCATTCATCACGACCTTTCAGTGTACTGTCGCAAGAAAAATTAAATACTTTCGTAAAAAAAAAAAGATTTTCCCCAGACATTGCGCAAACGGACATCCGAACTTTAATGCTTCTGTTTCAGGTCGTTTTATATGCTATTTGTGGCGCGACTTTTGACGTGAATTGATGGATACTGACTGCACACAGCGTTTAGTTTTATCGAACCTGGCCTGGCCCTTTAGTACCGACAAGCTCAACACATTTTTATTTATTTTTTATTTTTGAGGCACTCATGCAGCGTATTAAGCTCCACTTTAAATACTGACACCAATTTGAAGCACGTGCATTTCAATACTGATAAAAGTGGCACTAAAACAGAACTTGCGCGGCCGGATAACGCAAAAGAAGTACGTAATAGCGGACGTTGAATTCGACGAATGAGTGATGACTAGAGACCGGATTATAGGCAAATGCCTATTTTTTTCCTTGCGTTCCTATCGCGCCACTTTGATATATGAGTATGAATTAGGGGTAAAGGAGGGCTTTTATAGTGTTTTTATAGTGCCTATAAATGCCTATTTTTGGGGTTTGTGCCTAAATGTCTATAAGTGCCCATAAATGCCTATTTTCAAAATTGGTGCCTATATGAACGCTATTCAGCCTCAAATTTTGCTTTCGAGTACAGTTTGAGACCGTAATTCATGTTACCGGTCAAAATTGACGTTCCGGAACTTTATGGGGTGCAACAACTTATAGTTCCCTAGTTCAACAAACATCCGGGAAGCAACCGATAGCAGCAGTGAAATTGGACGCGCCGGCCACTTTACCCCACCGCACTGACATGGCGCGAGCGGTTGGAACAGGGGAGAGGAAAGGACGCTATTTCTGCAACCCTAAATGGGAGCACGTCCCAGGCGGGAAGGCGGGAAGAGGAGAGGGGAAGAAGAGGATAGTGGCGTCTATGGCCTAGGACGTGGCGGGCGGCTTTTACCGCCGGTTTTCCAGTCCAGTGTTCCCATGGGATTGAAGCACCTCCTTGAAGACTTGGGCGTGGTGGGTGGCAGAAAGCAGGAGGTGCCTGCGCGCAGCAGCAGGAATATGGAGAGCGAATGCGAAACCATGGAGTGCCGTCAGGGGAAAATAAAAAGTAGGTAAAAAAAAATCAGATGTGCACATGGCTTTTCTTTCGTTTGCAATTTACTCTTAAAGGGCGCTTCACCAGATCACATTAGAAATTTTAGTCACATACTGGAAGTGTTCGCGTGCCCAATGAAGGGCTTTGTACCACAAGAACCTTTTAATTGGTTCATTAGGAGCCGCGAAAGCATGATGCCGGTAGATGAGCTTGAAACCTTTGCCACTCGCAAGCCAAATTCCTTCCCTGCCCTCTTCGGTATCAGAGAAACTCGGAGCCGGAAGATCATACGGCGTTGACGCATCAACACGCCATGCGCACGCAAGATTACACTATGTGCACATGACATGCCCAAGCCAGGTCGTGCGCACAAGCGGTGTTGTATTGTTTCGGCGTTCGCTCTATAGTGTACTGCCTGTTTCTGTGGGATGGATCCCTCTATGCGTTTGGAGAGGCTGGCATGGATCCTGTATCCTTACCACGACACAGCGCGTCGCACAGCTGGAATTGATGTAAGGAACGATGCACCAAAAACATGCTAAGCGTTGTCAGGGCTGGCACCGGCACGACGCGGGAACGGCTAGAACACGAACACAAAAGAAATATAGGCAGCTAAGTCTCGCATCGCTCTCGATTCGAAGAAAAAAGCTAAAGAAAAGTGCACACACATTCCGTTTGTATGTTTTAATATTTCTATTAACTTTCATTCTTCTATTCAAGCAACAGTTGCACAAGTTACACATGTAGCCTCGAATAATTCTCGCAGTTTCATGTACGACTGTGACATACACAGGACCATTCCTTGTTGAACTTCACCTCCTCCACATTGGTGCGCGCGCCCGTGAGATAAAGGGCACGAGGCATTCAGTCTGACATTTCACCTCCTTCCGGGGAGCGCATAGCGTTGCAAATCTTGGCAGATGTGATCGTTAGCGCAATGCATGCATTACACTTCTAGCTCGAAACGCTCAAACCTGGTAAGGGGCCCTTTATGGTGTTCACAGAAAGAGGAGAAATTGACTCTGCGCTATTAGACCCGGCCAATACAAGGCTAACAGACCCTTCTGGCCTTTTAGCGGTCTGGCTATTGAATCCTGTGCTGCCCTTCCCAGCCATGCCGAAAAGAAGCAGACCCAGGAGCGTGTTTATTCGACGGTGGACACTTAACTTACTATTCTGGACAATAAAAGGAGAGACCGTGTTCTGGAAACTATGCCGGAAAAGGCACCATTGCATGGCTATGTTAAATCATTGACGCCTTTGTACAATCATAAAATATAACATTTGTTTGCTTTCCTGTCGTAGACCAGGTCGCGCACGTCCTTATTCGAAAATTTGAGTTTTTGTAAAAATTTATTGTGCCTATATTTACGATTTTGGGGTCCTAAAACTGTGTTTTTCCTGCCTATTTTTGGCGCCTAAAACACGATTTTTTAGTGCCTAAAAATCCGGCCTCTAGTGATGACTGATGAACGAATTTAACGGGCGAATATTTCGGCGTTCGCTGCGAGGTACCAATGATTTTGATGTCATTGAATACTGTTGATACAGAGAGCAACACTGATTAAGAACACTGAATTTTTTACAGGTAAATTATAAATCATTGTATGTTTAAAATTATGCTTATAAACATACTATCGCGAGATAGAGACTACTGTGGCTTAAAAAAAATCACAGCATATCCACGGAGTGAATGATGATGAGTGGGCGAAGTTCCGGAGGTTCATCGGTAAACCGTGAATCTTCCGTGAAATTCGTCCAGTACATCATCAAAGACGTGACAAACACTCTGTGTATATATACAAGAAATTTATATTTTATTCGTGAGCCGTGATTTTCCGTTTTGTTTTCGTTTCTTCGTTGGTCGTGGTTACCGTTTACATAAGCCGTGGCTTCCGTTCCCCCTTCATTATAACGGCTTTATGGTCGGTGAAATGGAGGGAGAGCGGTTCCTGGATGGGTCGTATTGCAAAGTTTGCAAAGACTAGATCGATGCATGTTCCTCGGATGGTGGTTGGTTGCATGGGGTCAAACAATATGCATGTGAGACCATAACGCGATGCCATGTGTTGTATGGCATCGCGATCGTCATCGTCATCAGCGTCATCGTTATAACGCATAGTGGGTACATTCCATGTACTCACTATGCGGCACAGTGCTGTGCCGTGATGGCAGCGTCATCGTCATCGCACAGGGGTGGCTACGACGACGACGACAACGCAGGACAACGCTGGACTAGCCTATGCCCTAAGGAGCTTCGCCCCTAAAAAAATGAGGAAATTCTTCAACTTTTTCAAAGTCAAAACCAAAATATCAACCCATAAGCATCACTGCAATATCGTTTAGGTCAGTTACGAAGGCATCGTGTAATCCATATCTTTCTTAATTTTAACTACTCTCCAGTGGATGGTTGCGAAATCTGTGACGTCACAGTGAGGTGGAGCAAAAGTTTAGGATTATTACTTGGGCCATTTCTTGGTTTTTGTTTCTCTTCACGTGCAGGTGTGCGTGTGTGTGTCTTATTTGTTCGAGCAGAAACACCATTAAATAACACATCTCAAGCTCCTTTCGTTTAGTGTGCAATCTCTGCCTACAAAATCTATACTCCTTCGTATAAAGACGTTCGTAGAAATTCCTGTGCATTCTCCAAATAATGGGTTATTAGAACCTCATGAGATGACTCAGCTTCTTTTTCGCAAATGTTAGTTGTCATCAGCTGGCCGGCATCGCCATAAACGCCTGTAACTTCATAATTGGCTAAAATGCTCAATAAATCTTCTGTTGGGCCTAGCTGGTACATAACATTTAAGGGGAAAACTTCAGCGCAAACCAGGACGGATTGCAAAGAATAGTGCTTGTCTCGTCTGTTTTCTGTAAAAAAAAAAAAGAACAGTGCCAGTGCTGGTCGCATCTATTCTTTGTGGTCCGTCCTTGTTTGCGTTGAAGTTATCGCCTTAAATGATATGGTCATATTTTGTCTTGCAGACCATCTATATCTCAATAACTTTTTATTTCTGTTAGCTCATATAATTAGAGCAGCACGGATAGAAAAGCGCCATGCAAGCAATCGCTTAAAACAAAATTGATGGACTGCTGGAAATATCACTAGTGCAAAAAACATTTATTAAAAATGGTAAAAGACTCAGCCAATGAATGAACAAAACAATCGAGAAAATCTTGATTATATCACCTGAGAAAAGAAAAACTGAGCAGATGATGTTTCAGTCAAAAACTTCACAGGTCGTACTGACGATTCCCCGAAATAAAAAAAAACCATGGCTGATCCCCTCATCATAGGAATCGGTACAACACGAAAGTGAAACGTGTCTTTATACAAGTAGTTGGTTGTTTATTGTGCATTGATATATGAGAGCTAGTACGATGTCTATTGGTGTTTGGCATGTATAGTGCCGCTTGATGTGGGCACACCCACACTGACGCCTAGCGGCGCATCTCCGATCCGACGACTAACGCCCACGATCATAGTTTAACCTTTGCTGTAGCTGAAGTTGTGAACATACACCTGGACACCACATATGGTGAATCCCGCACAAAGATGGCAGCAACAAAACTCTGGAACTCGGTGTGCACTACTTCAAAGCGTCGTGAAACGCGAAGAGAAACGCAAAGCGCGTCGTCTGTTCCCTCCAGCCTGGCCGTGATCGCACCTCGTCACCGCGCGGAACGCGGTGACGAGGTGCGACAGCCAGGCGATCGTCGGAGAGCCACGGCCGCTCGATCAAAAAAAAAAAAAATTCCCCATCTCCCGCTAAAGGGAACCATGTGTGGATGCGAAGCAGCGGGGGAGATAATTAGCTTGAGCGGGAGGAACGTCGCCGCTCTCATTTCACGGCAGCGGTCCGGGCGCTCATCGCGGCGCTGCACAGGAGAAAGAATGAGGCGCGCGCGCTCCGTCATTTTCATACCGCGGAACTACCGTGGCGCCCCCAGCGGGGTATGCAGCTCACACCACCTGTCGTGCCCGCCGCTGCGTAGAGGATTCCTAGAGGAAAGGACGGGTGGATCGTAGGAGAGGAGAAGGGGACGTGCATGCGCTGTGGGGATGTGGGACGCGGGAGCAACTTCGTAGAGTAGAGGATTCTTAGAGGAGAGAGGGGGGAGAGGACGCGCATGCGCTGTGGGAATGTGGGACGCCGGAGCCGCTCCGTAGAGTAGATGATTTCTAGAGTAGAGGAAGGGGGGTGAGCGTAGAGAGAGAAGGGGAGGGGACGCGAATGCGCTGTGGTGGTGTGGGACGCGTGAAGGAGGATGGACTAAGCCCCCTCCAAATACATGCAAGCATGATTAAGGAATGGAGCCAACCTGCGCGACAGACACCACCTGCCTAGCTATTGCTAAGCAGCCTCTCTGTGCTCTCGGCCATGACTCAAGGAATGGGGTCAACCTGGGGGACAGACATCACCTGCCTAGCCATTGCTAAGCAGCCTCTCTGTGCTCTCGGCCATGACTCTGATGACTGTGTTAGGGTTGACGGCCTTCATATTACTACAGGGTTCTGGTTCGCATAATGGGTGCTTCCCTACTTCATGACAGTGGCCGGACGCGGGACGCGGGACGGGGGGACGGGGGACGCGGGACATGGGAGGGACGGACAGGAGCCCCGAGCATAAGATGCTTCGCATGTAAAATAAATGTTCTTAGGGGCGAAGCTCCTTAGGCCTGCACGATGACCGTTGTCGTCAACGCTCGCCGTAGTCCCTAGTCCAGCGCTGGTGCGAAACATCTGTGCGCAATACCATCTACAGAGCGTACATAGGGCGCATATGGTTTAAAAATAGACCGTACTCTGTCCGTGCATCTGTCCGTCCGACCGTCCGTGCATCTGTCTGTCCATCCGTCCGTCCGCGCATCTGTCCGTCCGTGCGTCCATCCGCGCATCTGCCCGTCCATCCGTCCGTGCGTCTGTCCGTCCGACCATCCGTCCGTCCTTCCCTCTGTCCGTCCGAACGTCCGTGCGTTCATCCGTCCGTCCTTCCCCTCTGTCCGCCCGTCCATCCGTGCGTTCATCCGTGCGTTCATCCGTGCGTCCATCCGTCCGTCCGTCCGTATGTCCGTCCATCTGTCTGTCCTTTATTCTAGTCGGCGACTTCAACGTAGATATTATGGTCCTTAGGACCTAGCTTCGCCCCATCATCAGCAGTCACTTCGGGGATCTGCAGCAATATTTTTTAGATGCGAAGCATCTTATGCTCGGGGCTCTGTCCGTCCCTCCCGCGTCCACCGTCCCGCGTCCCGCGTCCGGCCACTTTCATGAAGTAGGGAAGCACCCATTATGCGAACCAGAACACTGTAGTAATATGAAGGCCGTCAACCACTACTACAGTCACCAGAGTCATGGCCGAGAGCACAGAGAGGCTGCTTAGCAATGGCTAGGCAGGTGGTGTCTGTCGCCCAGGTTGACCCCATTCCTTAATCTTGCTTGCATGTGTTTGGAGGGGGGCTTAGTCCGTCCCTCCTTCCCGCGTCCCACACCACCACAGCGCATGCGCGTCCCCTCCCCCCTCTCTCTCCTACGCTCACCCCCCTTTCTCTCCTCTAGTAATCTTCTACTCTACGGAGCGTCCCACAGCGCGTCCCTTTCCCCATGCTCTCCTACGCTCACCCCCCTTCCTCTACTCTAGGAATCTACTCTATGGAGCGGCGCCCGCGTCCCACATCCCCACAGCGCATCCGCGTCCTCTCCTCTAGGAATCCTCTACTCTACTGAGCGGCTCAGGCGTCCCACATCCCCACAGCGCACGCACGTCCCCTCCCCCTCTCTCTCCTCGCCTACGATCCCCCCCCGTCCTTTCCTCTAGGAATGCTCTACGCAGCGGCGGGCACGACAGGTGGTGTGACAGCTGCATACTCCGCTGGGGGGCGCCACGGTAGTTCCGCGGTATGAAAATGACGGAGCGCGCGCGCCTCATTCTCTCTCCTGTACAGCGCCGCGATGAGCGCCCGGACCGCTGCCGCGAAATCAGAACGGCGACGATCCTCCCGCTCAAGCTAATTATCTCCCCGCTGCTTCGCATCCACACATGGTTCCCTTTAGCGGGAGATGGGGAATTTTTTATATCGAGTGGCCGTGGTAGAGCTATATTTCATTATGGATGAATGCTATGAGCGAATCTTAATTGGGTTAAAGCCGGCTCCTCGCGGTGTGTCAATACATTGGCAAAATTACACTTCTATTGGAAACGCGCCGAATGGGACGGTAATAGCAACGACACGTTGCCTGAACTAATCGCGGAAGCCATGCATAACCTAACTCTTCCGTTTCCCGAAGGCGACATCACCCTGCGAACAGGAGCCCTCTGAGAGAAATAAAAGACGCATTGAGCCGCGTTCATAGCTTTGGCAGTGTCGTATTGAGTTAAACGCCCGCCAGCCATCGTCGTAGACCGAGAGGTCATGGGTTCGACTCTTGAGATACGGATCATTTTTGTTAACGTTTTTTAAATGCGAATGCATTTCTTAGCCGGGCTATGTGAGGCGTCCGGCGTTCTCCGCGGCGGCGTCCGCGCGCCGGCAGGTGTTATCTCTCCGCTCTCACTCTCTCTCCCATAGCAACAGCTGCGGTCGCGCGCGCTTATCCTCGCCCCTAGCAACCGGAGCATGTGGTGCGAGAGAGTGTAGGAGAGGGTAGGTGCTGTGCTTCGCCGCTCATTCTCTCGCCGTTCGCTCTCTCTCCTCCCTGCGCCCCACCCTCCCGTCCGCTCGCGCCTCACTCTCGACCGTTCGCTGGCTGGGCGCCTCTCAAGGCGATGGCAGAAGTCGGTGAAGGCGAAATCTCTCGGCGCAAGAAATGCATTCGCATTTCCTCACGATTCTCTTCGGGGAGGTGGGGGGCATTTTTTTTCTTTGGCGTCTGGTGACGTTTATTTTACTGACGTATTTCCATGACGGAAATACATCATGACAGTCTTGGTGGACCACGGCATAAAACACTTTCTTGTTAAAAAAAATACTAGTTTGATTGCATCGTCTTTGTCTTATTTATGGCAGCCTTCAATGTTAGCAGAACACATTCGTTATCAGCAAAACACCACCATTTAAGATCACCACAGACAAAAGGTGAGATATAGGTCAGAAACAGCATATATGCCTACGTCTCGAGCCCGGCGCAATCTCTTGTTTCTTGCGGCACCCTCTCGAGGCCGTGGAACGAGCGAACAAGGATCGATGTTTCCGCGCAGGATAATAGTGCAGGCCGTACGGGTCTCTTGCACCAGGAAGGTGTGCTTCAGGGGGGGGGGGGGGGTAGGGAGATCGAACCCGATCGTCTCAGGGTGGGCGAAGTCTGCCGCATTCTTTCACTGTGTCCGACGTGTACCGTGATTGTCTGAAAGAGTGCTTGAAATCAGTGGTACAAAAATCTGGAATATTTTACCACTAGAGGTTAAAACCTCACGTAACTTCAAACAGTGTAGAAAATACTTTTTTCTTCAGAACCACAATCTCTAACGTACCTCTATTGACTAATTAAGGGTACTTCATGAAGACTTTTGTTTATTACAAATTATAATATGTAATAGGACGCCGTGCCGTCAAATTAGCACCTGACCTGTCTCATTTTTAACACAAGACCGGATACTAGCCTTCCCTGGCTATCGGTTCAGATATTCGTATATGTATGATTGTGCGAAGAGAAATAAAGCCCTTCAACTTCAACTTCAACTTCAAAAAGTGCAGGGCTCTGCCACGAAGGTTTCTGACGATAATGGCGACCGTAGACCTGTAACGCTACATTCCAAGAACTGCTTTCATGTCGCTTGCGAAGTTTTTGATTCACACTCGACCACGGGGTGGAGTGGCATGGGGAAGTGCGCTGCGGTGAAACATGACCCCCTCCCACGGGAAATCCTGCGCACACTTATGCGTATAATCTGCACGTGAGAAACAAACTACTGTCAAGTATCCATTCCGATGATAAATGTCCAGCCACCAGCAACGGGCAGTATGCTCGGAGAAACAAGTGACAGCCAGCCGCAATTCCCATCCGGCGATAACCACTTTCTGTATCCTAGGGTCCTGGGACCATTGCATACGCCACGAGAAATAACCAGTGTTCATCTATAGTCATCAATCCTAAAACGTGACAGCTAACCACCTTATCCGGTGCCTAAACCATACGGCAATAATCAATGAGCGAAATCTCGCGCGATAACCTCGACATTATTTGCCGCCGTGTCTGCGGATCAATGTGGTGCTTACATACATACATACATACATACATACATACATACATACATACATACATACATACATACATACATACATACACACACACACACACACATATACATACATACATACATACATACATACATACATACATACATACATACATACATACATACATACATACATACATACATACATACATACATACATACATACATACATACATACATACATACATACATACATACATACATACATACATACATACATACATACATACATACATACATACATACATACATACATACATACATACATACATACATACATACATACATACATACATACATACATACATACATACATACTGTCGCGTACTTGCCCCCCGAGTTGGAGCGAAAAGAACACCTACATTTCTTGAAGCTTGGGCAAGACTGCTTTATTTGTCACGAAAAACAGGCTTCGAAAAACGCGATAACACAAAAGGGGCGTCGCTGCTTATCTCCCGCGGCACGCCGGAGATAACATGAGGTAGGTTGGCCGCGTATGCGCCGTGCGCCTCGGCATCTGAATTGGTACGCGCACACAACTAAAACTAATCGCGGCCACCGGCATCTTCCGCTACAAGCCCCCCCCCCCCCCCTAGAGCGCGGAGCAAAAAAAAAAAAAAACAACAACAACAAGCAAAAGTGCGAATTAGTCCATGAGATGAGCCGGTTTCACGCGGTCGAGAGAAACGACTTCCTCTCTGTCGCGCACAAGAATGGTCACAGTCTTGCGCGACCGCGACAGCACACGGAAAGGTCCGTCGTACGCAGGAGTCAAAGGCGCCTTCACTGTGTCCCGCCGCACGAACACATGGGTTTGCCACATTCATGTCTCGGAAGGAAAACACTTTTTCGTTGCGGCTGAGGCGCGGCGCCTTGGATTGCCGGTGTTCCAACCAGAAATGTAGCCTTTCCATATGTTCTGAAGGTGTTGGCGTACGGCTTGGCTTCTCACCGAAGAACTCCCCCGGTAGTCGGATTGTAGAGCCGTACAGCATTTCTGCCGCACTGAATCCGAGGTCTTCTTTTATCGCGGTACGCAGGCCCAGCAGGACGAGAGGGAGCTTTTCCACCCAGTGCTCTCTATCCAATTTGGCCGTTAAAGATGCCTTCAGTTGACGGTGTAGCCGCTCCACCATCCCATTGCTCGCTGGGTGGTAAGCCGTGGTGTACTGAAGCGTGTTCCCAGAAGCCTTGCCAGCGCAGAGAATAGGTTGCTCTGGAATTGTCGTCCCCGGTCGGTCGTTATGCGCAGTGGGCAGCCATAGCGTGAAACCCATGTGGCCACAAACGCCTGTGCGACGGTCTCGGCTGTGATGTCCCGAATCGGTGTCGCCTCAGGCCACCGTGAGTAGCGGTCGACACATGTGAGCAAATATCTGTAACCCTGGGAAGGGGGTAGGGGTCCTACCAAGTCCAAGTGAACGTGGTCGAAACGACACTCTGGTGGCCGAAATGCTTGGAGTGCTGTGCGCGTGTGACGAGTCACCTTGACTGCTTGACATTTTTGGCACGTGTTCGCCCAGCGTCGGGTGCGGCGTTAATGCCTGGCCACACAAAGCGGTCTGTGACGAGCCGCTGCGTCGCGCGGATTCCTGGGTGGCTGAGGTCGTGAAGGCTGTCAAACACTGCCCGCCGAAACTGGACGGGGACGATGGGTCTTGGAGACTTCTGCGATGTGTCGCATGTGACCACCGTCGTTGCGTATGGTAGCGGGATCTCTTCGAGCAGAAGTGACAGTGGATTATGTCGCATTTCGGTTAGCTCCGGGTCGTCCCGTTGGGCGGCGGCTAATTTCTCAAAGTCGACGGACGCTGAAACGGTGTCGATACGGGAAAGTGCGTCGGCTGCTTGATTTTCGATCCCCGCTATGTAGCGAATGTCCGTAGAAAATTCGGAAATGAAAGAAAGTTGGCGCAGTTCTCTTTCCGAATATGATGAACTGTTGTTCTTGAACACATATGTCAGTGGCTTGTGGTCCGTTAAAATGTGAAAAGTGCGACCTTCGAGGAAGAAACGGAAATGCTTTACGGAGCAATAAATGGCCAGCATCTCTCTTGCAAAGGTGCTGTAGCGCACTTCCGCCTGTTTGAGACGTTTCGAAAAGAAACCTATCGGTTTCCAGTCCTTGCCATCGTATTGTTGCAACACTGCTCCCACTGCCGTCGTTGAAGCATCAACCATAAGCCGCGTTGGCGCGTCGGAAAGCGGGTGCATCAGAAGTGTTGCGGAGGCAAGTTGAGTTTTGGCGTCCTGGAAGGCTTTTTCGTGCTCCGCTGACCAGTAAAACTCGGGCGTTTTCTTGGCGTCCCGGCGCAGCAAGTCGGTTAGCGGCTGTAGAATGTGTGCACAGGATGGTATGAAGCGCCTATGGAAGTCGATCAGCCCGAGAAACTCGCGCAACTTGCGGAAAGAGGTAGGCGTGGGAAATTCCCTAACTGCTTGTACCCGTGATTCGAGCGGCAAGATGCCCTGCGGGGTGATTCTATGGCCTATGAAATCTAGTGCTTCAACACCAAACACGCAATTTTGGGGCTTCAAAACCAGACCGTGCTCGTCCAGACGCTTGAAGAGGAGCCGCAGGTGGTTTTCTTGCTCTTCCGGCGTTTTGCTGGCGACCAAAATGTCGTCTAAGTAGACGAAGACAAAGGGCAGCCCGCGAGTGACTTCATTCATGAAACGCTGGAACGTCTGTGCCGCATTCTTCAGTCCGTACGGCATACGAACAAATTCAAAGAGGCCGAAAGGTGTTGTCAAGGCCGTCTTTGGAATGTCGCTTGGTTCTACTGGAATCTGGTGATAAGCGGCCATCAGATCCAGCTTAGTGAAGATGGTCGTTCCCGCGAGGTGAGCGCTGAAATCATGGATGTGAGGGAGAGGGTATTGGTCTGCCGTTGTCACAGCATTGAGTGCCCGATAATCGCCACAAGGCCGCCAGTCACCAGGCTCTTGTTTTGGCACCATGTGCAGCGCAGAAGACCAGTTGCTGGAAGAAGGTCGGATAATGCCGAGTTGGAGCATGTGATCGAACTCACGGCGGGCGACTTCGTGTCTTTGTCCAGCGAGCCTCCTAGGTCTAGCGGTGACGGGCGGTCCGGTGGTGACAATGTGATGCGTTACCTTGTGCTTGATTGGCAGTTCGGTGTTCCGAGGTTTGGTGATATCAGGGAATTCCGCCAGAATCTTTTGAAAGCGTGACTCTGGGTTGAAAGTGCAAATGCCGCATGAGGATAGGTCAGACTTCAGTCCGACAACTGCGAGCGAAGTGACCTTGTCCTTGAGACGACGATCACGAACGCTAACGTCAAGATGGAAGTGGCTCAGAAAGTCCGCGCCCAGAATGGCAATTCTGACGTCGGCCACCACGAAGAGCCAACGAGTTATTTCACGATCGGCGCCACTGTACAACTTTACAGTGCTCTTGGCCACGCGGTCCCACGAATGACCTCGATCTAGGGCAAATATATATATATATATATATATATAGAGAGAGGCAACTGGCATTATACTTCGCACAGTGTACGACGTCGGCGAGCAACAGCAACAACAAGCTAGTTATGCCTGCCGTCAGAGCTGGCCTCCGTGCCGTGGCAAGTCAAACAATATGCACATATATCCGGCGCATACTGCAGATGTATACACATAATGACCACGAGCAGTGAGTACACGCTCTCTTGCTGCAGTTCTGAATGTCACAAATGCGAGTAACACGCGAAGCGATGCGGGTTATGTGTCCGTCCGCGCACGGGCGCGTCGAATGAAGGGTGGCCACTCGGCCCCCCATAAATTCGCACGCGCCCTCTGCCGAGCGCAGTACGGTGATGTTCTTCCCCGCTTGTTTGATGGTCGCCGACGATTCTCCGGCAGCGCAGCGTAGGTGAGGGTGGGCGCAACCTCCGATGGCTGCGGCGCGGCGTCCCTGGATGTGCTAGTGCGCGCGCAGACGCCTTTCCGCCGGCATCGACATCGGCATTGCCCATCGGTACAGACACCGCTCGTTGTTTGTAGGAGGAGGGGTGTTGGGGCACTCCGTAACGCGTGCGCTGATTCTTCTCGGCAGGGTGCATGAATGCTTGCTCGTTTCTTGTTTGCTCTCTTGTGCCCTTGTTCTTTTGAACTGTGCTGTGACGTTTGCTCTTTAGCACGAGTTGACGTGGGTGCTGGGTGCGAAGCACTCGGCGGTGCTTTCGAATGCTCTAGACGGGGTGCTATTGAAGAAGGGAGGTGGCGTCGACAGGCGAAGCGCAAACAATCCGTAACAAGCGAGGTGGTGGTGCTGTTAGCGCTATGTACCCGTGATTCGAAAATGCGTGATAAGTCGAATGGAGTGGAAGTACGCGTTGCTTCTTGGAGCGTCGCGTGGGGAAGATGCTGGTGAGGGGGGCGTTGAACCGTAGTGAGTTGTGATGCTTGCTTTCAGACCACGAGCGTTTTGCGAAACCACTATGCGCACTGTTTTCGCACGATCGGCTTTTGCGCGTTGATTGATAAGTGTGCTATATAATATAGAACAGAAGCATTGGATGTCACTGACCGAGGCATGACGCCTCGATGAAGGCAACAATAGCGGCCACGCAGTGATGGGGGTGGAACGACGGCTCAGTGGTTGTTGGTTATTCGGGATCGAGTCACAGACTGTTAACGATAGCGAAGAAACTCTATTGCTGCCGCAGCTTCAAGACAAAAAAAAAGAAAAAAACAAAAACAACGATAACTGCTTAAGGTGCTGCAGGTGCCGCGGGAAAGGGGAAAATAGGAAATTAAGGTGTGTTCACTAACTTCACTTTTGAATCGTAGGAGTTAACCTGCAGCTGTACAGGCCTGATATTACATGGTAGAAGTACCATATTGCCGCGCCATCTTCGCCGAATCCAAATTGCGCGCCCATCGACGTCCGTATTGAACACCGTACGCCCCGCATTATAGTACAGCTCAGCGACCGCAGGCCGCGGGCAACGCGGCAGCCGATTTCACCCGTATTCAAGATGTACGCTGTTTTTTTTTTCTTTTTTTTTTTAAAGGGGTCACAGGGGGTGTCAGGGTGGTATATTCTTTTCTGTCATGTGCTTTCAACAAACATTCAGTTGCAGGTCAGCGGTGTGGTTTGTCCCCTTTTCACTTGGTCTGTGTCGTGGTTGCGCTGTGTTTATTTATTTATTTATTTATTTTACCCTCAGGGCACATAGTACATTTCAGAGGGGAAAGGGCAATGCACAACAATAAAAGCAAGGAAAACAAAGCACATGTCACACAAATATAGCAACTGATTGAGGCACAAAAATGAATACTACTAACAACTTCATAAAACGTAATAAAAAAGTGAGTAATGAACAATATTTTTATTTTATTAGATGGTGAAGGCAATAAACAAAATAAAGTAATTTTTGAATAAAACATAAAAGGGGTAATTAGGTAATGATTGTTTTGAGGATATGCTTAAAATTAATGGAGTCAGTGATGCTTGTTAACGATGCAGGTAGGGAATTCCGATCATTAGGCTACAAGTTCTTGGGAGATATGATTGGGCATAGGTTACTGTGTGGCAATGGGGGGACTGCGACCTTTTGTTGGTTTACGACGACGAGAAATGAAGGGAGCAGGTTCGATTAATCGGGAACGAAGTATTGGATTATGATAAAAAAAATTTTGAAGGACACTTTGTACATTCCAAAGTGTGTTCGGCGAAAGCGTGTGGCCATTCCACTGATTATGCCATGTCTTTTTTCTTTTACTCTCTCAGTGGGATAACACACAAACCGAATGTGTGCGTGTTTTCTTTTTTATTTTTTTACCGCGAATCGCAGCGAGACGCGAGACTCATCTTCCTCCGTTCGCATGCGTTAGTATTTTCTCGCGCTTTGCGCATCGTGCAAACGCCATCCGCGTTCCAGCTCTTAAATTGACGGACCCTTTGTAAATTCGAAAGTGTATTCCGTGAACGCCTGGGTTCATTGAGACGGCGTCGGTCAGAATGATTGCAAACTCTGGGCACAGCGACGCCACGCAAGCAAAGCGCGAGCGCTATAGAGTCCGACGCGACCGGCGTTCGTTTGCGCATCCCGGCGGCCACCTGGCTCCGTGCCAGAGCTCGGATGGACGGACGGACGGACGGACGGACATGGACGGATGGACAGACGGACGGACGTCGGACGGACACCGGACGGACGTGAGCATGAGACATTAAAGGCTTTCGCCTTAAAGATTACACCATCTCCCGCTAAAGGGAACCATGTCTAAATGTGAAGCAGCCGGCGCTAACGCTTACACTGGCGGCGGCGTTGACGCTGGCGCTCATCGCAGCGTTGCGCAGGGGAGAAACCTGGGGAGGAGCAAAGCACGCAGTGATAGAGCGGTGTTTCCTACTGGAACATGCCAATCGCTGCTAATGGGCAATGAGAGACAGAAGACTCCTACTGGACACAGAGGCCCGCACTCCGCTTTTAGTTAACGCGCACGCTGCGAATTTTTATCGTTCGACAACGCACAGGAGAAATCTCCCACCGGCACCACCTTGGAGGTCAAGATCCATTGCCATATATACGGGGTGGCCAGTGAACGGTTGTGCAGCGCGAGCAGTCGGTTTTTTCAACCAAGAAACTCGCTAGCAGACGCTGCCTAGCAGACGCTGCCTGCGTCACGTCGCGAGGCGAGAGAGGGGGGGAGCGTAGGAGAGGAGAGACAGGGGAAGACGCGTATGCGCAGTGGGGGGTGTGGACGCCGCGGGGAGGGATGCCTAGAGGAGAGAGGGGGGAGCGTAGGAGGAGAGAGAGGGAGGGGACGCGCATGCGCAGTGAGGGTGTGGCCTCCACGGGGAGGGGTGCCTAGATGAGAGAGATGTGGAGAGGAGGTTTTTTATTTTTATTTTTGTTTGAATGGGTTTGCGCATGCGCAGTGGGGGGTGTGGATGGACGGGCGCCGGACGGACGGACGGACGGACACCGGACGGACGTGAGCATGAGACATTAAAGGCTTTCGCCTTAAAATTTATGAAACATGCAAATGCGAGTGTGCTTTCGGCGGGCAGCTAGCGGGATGAGGTTTAGAGATGCCTTCATTTGGGTGACACTAGCTGAACGATGCTAATTAGCCAAAATGAAACGAGCTGCACGATTCTGAACGGATTCCAACACATAGAATAATGTTACCTGATCAGAGTCCCATACAGATGAAGCGTATTCCATATGAGGGCCGACGTACGTGGTATATAGTAATAACTGAAGTGACGATGGAGCAAGAAAGAAGTTCCTTCGAAAGTAACCCAGTGTTTTATTAGCTTTCGATGTTATATGTTTTGTATGTAATTTCCAGGACAGAGTGTTAGTTATGTGACGCCCAGGTACCGGTAAGATGTTACACTTTCAAGGGGGTGACTATGAAGAAAGTAAGTTAGACAAGTTGTATTCGACCGAGAAATGCTCATAGACATGCATTTTTTAATATTTAGTTCCATTTTCCAAATATGACACCAATGAAGTACGTTATTGAGATCAGCTTGCAGAGAATGAATATCGTTGTCATTAGATATTTTACGATAAATTACACAGTCAACAGCGAATAAACAAATTCTGGAAGTAACAGTAGTAGGTAAGTCATTTATATAGATTAGAAATAGCAGAGGGCCAAGTACTGATTCTTGAGGAACGCCAGAACCAACCGATGCAGTGCAAGTATTAACGTCATTAGTGCTACGTTATTGTAAACGCGAAAGGGAGACCAAAAGAACACAAAGTTTACTGACGTTTGGACGTCCATACGGAGGCCTTGTTCACAATAAAAGCCATAAGAATAGCACAGCGTATTTAAGTACGCCTAAGTACGTGACGTAAGCAGCGAGAGTACACTGTCGGAAGCGTCCAATCACTCCTGTTCAGCGTATGTGCAGAGATTCCAGAAGCAGGCGTGATGCAAGCCTTTCCTTTGGCCAGAACACGTGTTGCAGTATGTTCAAAACCTGACCCGGATCGCATGCGCCACACGCTCGAGGCAGCACCGAGCAGAACGAAGACAGCTTAGAGGGACTCAGTGTTGTACACGTTCCTCTAAAACTGTAACGAAAGCTCGTTCCTCGTTCCTTCCCAATTTTGGAACGAGTTTCCTTTACAAGTTCCTTAAATGCGAAAGGAACTCGTTACAGTTATATTTCGAAAACTGGAACGTGTCGTTACATTAACGTTCCATTTGACTTTTTAATCAAAACATAGTGTCGGATAATCCTGAAGCGAAATAAAGTGAGCGGCGCGACCAATAAAGTGGTGGTGTGCGGCGTGACCATCCTTACTGCGCATGCGCAAACCCTTTAAAAAAAACCTCCTCTCCCCCACTCTCTCTCCACTAGGCATCCCTGCCCGCGGCGTCCACACTCCCACTGCGCATGCGCGTCTCCCCCCCCCTCTCTCTCCTCTCCTACGCTCCCCCCTCTCTCCTATAGGCATCCCTGCCCGCGGCTTCCACACTCCCACTGCGCATGCGCGTCCCCCATCTCTCTCCTCTCCTACGCTCTCCCCCTCTCTCGCCTCGCGACGCCGACGCAGGCAGCGTCTGCTAGCGAGTTTCTTGGTTGAAAAAACCGACTGCTCGCGCTGCACAACCGTTCACTGGCCACGCCGTATATATGGCACTGGATCTTGGCCTGCAAGGTGGTGCCGGTGGGAGATTTCTCCTGTGCGTTGTTGAACAATAAAAATTCGCAGCGTGCGCGTTAACTAAAAGCGGACTGCGGGTATCTGTGTCCAGTCGGAGTCTTCTATCTCTCATTGCCCATTAGCAGCGATTGGCATGTTCCAGTAGGAAACACCGGTCCATCACTGCGTGCTTTGCGCCTCCCCAGTTTTCTCTCCTGCGCAACGCTGCGATGAGCGCCAGCGTCAACGCCGCCGCCAGTGTATGCGTTAGCGCCCGCTGCTTCGCATCTACACGTTTCCCCTTAGCGGGAGATAGTGTAATTTTGTAATGGGTTGGAGCAATGAACGACACACTCGTTACGCAATTCGCATTGTGTGACGCCTGGTTCTTACTTTGCTGTTGTAAAACGCTTTACAACACAAGTTAACGCGATTCCTTACCCGACATGAAGCCTGCATAAGGTCAGTTTGCACCGCAGTTTCAAGCAGCGGCATAGCTCAGTGGTAGAGTGCTGGGCTGCCACGCAGAGGACCCGGGGTCGATTCGCAATAGGTAAAAGGTGTTTTTTATTTACTTACTTTTTTTCTTATTTCGTGCGATATTGGTTACGGACACCGGCGGCGGAGGATCGTGGATAGGCGGTCTCGAATCTCGCCTCGCCGAAATTTTTTTGGCCATGCATTTCTCTTTTTCACTTCCCCTGTGTCTCTTTCTTTCGCTCTCTCTGTGCTTGTTCTATCACCCATCAGAGTTATTGCATCCTGCACCGGACAAACCAGGGCACGTGTTCTGGGAGCGAAGCAAAAGAGGAAGAGGGAGAAGAGAGCACATGCCGGTTCATGAGGATGATATTTTTGTTTCTACGACGCAAAAAATTAAAGTTCTGTTCCTCCCACACGGGGTCAGTCTCGGCGTCTTTCGCTACCCTGAGCCCCCCGGCAGGCGCCTTAAGGTGTAAACCAGGATGCATCACAGTCACGTGATAGGCGAGTGGTACATTTTGGCGCCTTGCGCGGCTGCCCATCCGACCTGTTGTGCATGATCTGCTGCGTGCGTGCGCCTGTTGAATGCCGTGGAACGTTTACAAAAGGAACGCCGTTCCCTGTACTGTTCCCTCGTAAACGTAACGAGTTACCGTTACAGTTCCACCGATCCTGAATGGAACGGTGGCGTTCCTCCGTTCCTCCAAAAAGGAACTAGTTCCTGGAACGTCGTTCCTTGGAACGCCGTTCCGTACAACACTGGAGGGATTTTACAGCTCGATTGACTAGCAGCTTCACGACCACAGCCACATTGAGTTGTGGGCGCAAGTTCGCCCTTCAAAAAATAAATTTGTTGTATTAGCTTGTCTTCCTCAACATCGCCACAATGTGATACAGGATGAAAGAGAGCTAGGTGTCTACAGCATATATGCATCTGGAAAGCTTACGCACGTAATGTGCGTATAACTATGATGCTCCTCCGCATCCTTGGCATGCGTTGTCACGTAAACCGCGACGGCAAGCATACTCGCCGAGCGGATCTGGCTTGCTGTGAGGTGTGTTCGCATTGCGAGACGACGCCTTCAGGGAGAGCACATCACGGAACCATGCGCTGTACTGTGGACAACACCATTATGAAGGCGTTGCTTCCTTCGCCCATAAATATGGCTCCTTCTGTGTATAGTTGGGATGTGCATTCAAGCGTCGTTTGCCTTTTCCTTTAGATGCTAATCTTGGTAACCCTTTGTCACTATATAATCAGCGTTCCCTCGGTACGCTAATCTATAAAGAAAAATGCTCGCTATATGCCTTTACGCCATGCCTGTGAGCAGGCTCTAATGTTGGCCCGTTATGTAGTAATGTGAACATAGATTTTTTTTTTTTGCTCGCTGATGCTTATAAGTACACGCCCTAGTAGCTTAGCAGCTGTCTCGCTGTGCTAAGCGCGGAGGCGCTGGTTTGATTTATAAGGTCATGAGCGATCGAAATGGTTGTGAATGAAGTCCCACGGTGCATAGTTAGTTAACTGATCAACACCGTAGATTAGCAACGCTTTCTGTACCGGCGGGCATTCGAAGGTTACTCAGTATAAATATAGCCTACGAGAGAAACAATGCAAATCTCTGACATCCCCGCGTGTTTTTGTTGTTTTCTTTTTCGCAACCCCTAACTGATCTGTGCTCCAGACATGTGGCCCAGTATAGCACTAAATTATTATGAACTAAATATTTTTTGTTCTAACAACAATTATCACGCTTTTCAAAACAGTTGTCTACAGAGGAAGTTCGTTGCTCATGAGATGAAAAAGCTATTGCCGTCAAGAAAAACACTGAGCTTTGCGGAATGTCATTCGAAACCTATAGATGTAGTGCCTGATTTGTTGATTTGGGCAGCTTTGTTTATACGCAGAAGTATTGCTTCAGCTTGTATGGCAATAGTGGTATTATTTAGGCTTGTTGGAAAGGTACAGTCACGGCCACTGTTAGATGCAACACTCGAATGAGCACCTTTCTTATTGCTTGCCCCCCTAACTGCAAGTGGATGGGGAAACATTGAACGTGCGCTTTCATAGTTTGTCGGAAAGAGTCTGAGCTGTCAACCACCAGTAGCCTTATGCAAATTTAAGCCCTTGTTTTTATGCAAGAAAAAGAAATCTAGACATGCTCTGCGTGCAAGTGTTGCATCTAGCAGTGGTCGCGACTGTACATTGTTGAGGTACAGCGCTCGTCCGTGTCCCTTATGTTTTACTCCGTCTTCGTCGTTTTCGTGCGGTACCTAAACAAGCTTGTATGTCTTACCGAGGACTTCTTGCGACAAGACATAGGCCATTTTTCTTCGCACCTAATTTTACAAGTGCTTCAGAACTGCCAGCATCATCCATGGAAAGATTTCTTCCCTTACTGTTCGGCTAGAGTGTATGCAGCAGTTGGTACCACTTCTCGCACGTGAAAATAAATTGCCAAAGGTTCCTCTGCATAACTGCTTGAGCAGCCAAGAACGTAGTCTCTGGAATATGTTCATGAGCGTCTCTTTGAGCACATTTTTGAATAATTTAATCTTGTTAAATGGTGGCACACTTGCTGGAGGTTATTGGGCTAACCAAAAATCAGCAGTTGGTTGTGTGGCGTACTTTTTTTTTCTTGTCGTGTTTACAATGGAACTTGTCTTTACGATAGCCGCTATAGCGTGACGACACGTGTACGGGCAAAAATGAAGAAAGGAAACAACAAAGTGAACGGAGCTTCATATCAGCGATGTCCTAATTCAGGAGGCACGTAGCGAGTACTCAGCGAAGACAGATCGAGCTTAAGTGAGCGCCAACTGGCGGCTACCTAATTGCTGGCCGGAAATACACCTTAAATCTGCGCGAGCTGCGCATCCCTCCATAGTCGACGCGCGTTTCTAAGTGCGTGTCCGAGCTGAATGACAGAAGGCTTGCCGTCTTAACGCGGCGTTGCTGGGTTTCTGACAAAACAATACGATCTTTAGAAAGAACAAACAAAAACAGAGCTAGTTCGCGGAGTCTGTGCTGTAGACAGCGGAACATGAGAAAGTGCGGTGTTAAACACTCATGTTGTGCGTGCGACTACCTGGGTGGTCTACACGACAACACTCGCAAGGTTGAAGGGCCCCATCTCGTACCTACCTCACTAAGCAAATGTTTATGTGCCAGGTTTTGCACTCCTCGATGCTCCATCTCGCATAACAACCCTGACGACGTGAATCTCGTATAGCCGCCTTGAAGCAAGCAAGCAAACAAGAAAGAACAAAGAAAAAGAAAGAGAGAAAGAAAGAAACGAAGGAAGAAAGCAAGCAAGAAAGAAAAAAGGAAAGAAAGAAAGAAAGAAAGAAAGAAAGAAAGAAAGAAAGAAAGAAAGAAAGAAAGAAAGAAAGAAAGAAAGAAAGAAAGAAAGAAAGAAAGAAAGAAGGCAGCAGCGAAGGCAACAATGGGATCGTTCAGCTGATAGCACGGCTGCGTGCATCGTGCTTCTTTAGAAGCGCGCTTAAAAACGTAAGCACAATATAAGTAGAGAAGATAGGACAGAGCACCACCGTCGACGAGCGATTAAGGTAATCACGAGGACGTAAATCATTTGCACCGCGGCTCTTCGACCCCCCTTGTCGCCTCGGCCATTGCAGAACTCGCAGAAGCGATCGCGAAGTATCGCAACTGACCGGTCGAAAAGCTAGAGTGTCCAGAAGTTCAAGGCAATTAATGGCATTATTGCGAGAAAGCCAGCTCAGTTGTATTCTCGTTTTCTTGTTTGTTGGTCCATATATTTGTGTATATTTGTTTAGTCGGGCGGTCGATCCTGGAAACTTTTTTTTAAAATGCGAATGCATTTCTTAGTCGGGCTATGTCAGGCATCCGGCGTTGTGCGGCGTTGGCGTTGTCCGCGGCAGGTGTTATCTCTCCGCTCTCACTCCCTCTCCCATAGCAACAGCTGCGGGCGCGCGCTTATCCTCGCCCCTAGCAACCGGAGCAGGTGGTGCGGGCGGAGTAGCGGAGATTGAGTGGAGAGGAGAAGCGCGCTCTGGTGTGTGAGGGAGGTCGCATCGCGGGAGCTCGGCGTAGCTCCCGCGATTAAAAAAAATAATAATAAAATAAAAATAAAAAAGCAAAAAAAAAAAGACAGGCGCTGCGCCGTGCTCCCGACCGGGCTGCAGAAATTAGGCGCCTTTTCCTTCTTCGAACCACAACCACCATATATAAATGGAGTGAAGCGCGCGCGAAATGCATTCGCATTTCCTCACGATTCCCTTAGGGGAGGTTGGGGCATTTTTTTACATAGTCATGTAGGGGCAACAGTGTCGCCGGTGATGTACGTATAGACCCCCACGACTTGTTTGGTGGGATATAAAGGGTTGTGACTGCGAAAGTGCATTAAGTACGGGTGATTCGGTTGGTGATTTAACGGTGGTGCAGATAACGCTCAATATAAAGTGGAGATAAGTGACGTGCTGATCCATATGCGAAACAAAGCATGTTTATTGTATATGTAATATAATGTAATGTGAATGGCCACCACGAAATTGTTTGACCCGGTTTCTAAACACCAGCCCTGTGCGGCGCAAGAGTGTGTTAACAAGTTAATTACTGCTTGAATCATAGCTTGTGTTTAGTGTATGCACTGTCTATAGCTTGGGCATTGTGCATAGTGTATGGGCTGATTAATGCGGATACAGGTTGGATACCAAACCGATGAATACTATAGGGGCTTTTAGCTTCTACGTATACTTCTTTACGTTAGCGTGTTACCGCATACCGGAAGGAATCTGCGCATGCGCGGGCCTCTACTGAACGTAAATTTTTACGGAACGTAAAATACTCGCCGGATAGGCTTTACGTTTAGGGCCCTATATGTCGCAGATCCAGCTTCGTTCGTGGCTACTCACGATATCCGCATTGCGGGGACTCCAGCCGCCGAGTCAAAATAAGCCGATGTGTGAGCGCCAATTGCAATTACCTTGTTCCAATTGGATTACCGAAGCTGGAGTGACCTAGAGTACCGAAGCCGTAAACGTGAGAGGCCTACAGCCCCTGATAGGCTGGATAGGTGGTACCATCTAGCGAGGTTAAGATGAACCAGGCAAGCACAAAATTCTTATCGCAGAAACATCCTGCGTTCTACTAAATGCCTTGCAGTGGCATAATTACAAATGAGTTGCCTTTTTAATCACTGCCCCCCCCCCCCCCAAAAAAAAAAACATTAGGCGAAAACAAATGTGTCCATGACAGTGGTAAAGTAGAGAGATGGGCGAGGAGTTGGAAATGGTGCATTGTAAAAAAATGTTTCAGCGCGAACAGGACAGAGCACACGAAGAGGATACAATACGAGCGCCGTCTAACAACTGAAGGTTTTGAAAACACCCACAATCCATGACTGTGGTTGCACGAAGCGTCACAAGACGTCGACACCGTCGTCCGGTAACCCTGCATTCTTACAATCTTTTTTACTGTACACGCTAAAAACCTCTCAAAATTTTGCAGCAAGGGTGATTCAATCTCATCTAAATTAGGTATAGTTTAAGTGCAGTTATCATCGCCATTTAGTGGTTTGCGCAAACGTAAAGGTATACGTTTACGTACGTACGTAAACGTTTGTGTTTACGTACGTACATAAACACACACACACACACACATGCACACACACACACACACACGGATGCGCTCACGCACACACAAACACAAGAAAAGGAGTAATGTTGACATATACACAGTGTTACTAAGAAAAAAAAGCCTGTCTAGTTATACATGACTTTAAATGCAAATGAGTTCTGCGGAATCCCGCAAGGTGACGGAAGGGTTAATAAATGGAAAATAGACAACCACCCGATTGTAGCACGAAGCCACAAGGAAATCCGTACGGATTTCTCAGAAAGAAAAGCTTCTTAGTTGCCGAAAGAGAGTTTCCATAGTCAACGCGCACCGTTTGCTCTCTCTCGCCACGCGGTGAGCGCTGAGGCGGTGGCGCCCTCTCTTGCGCTCCAACAAATGAAGCATCACGACAGCAGATGACGATGCACGCCGACGCGCCGAGACCCTAAGGTGCTGCGCCCCTAAAACACAAATAAGGAGAAAGCCTTATACAAAACGTGCGGCGTAATAGGTGTCAGTACGAATGGTAAAACGACTAATAAAACTGGTAAAAAGACACGTATTTTCAAGGGAATAATGTGTCTATTGATTTTAAATGCAAATGGTGGGGTGCAGTACAGAACAGGGACTAAAGAGAAGATTCACTTTTTGCATTTAAAATGAATCGTTAACAACTAGCCCAAATGGCTGCTTTGCTACAATGTGTCTATTGGCGTACAAAAGCTAACACGACCACAATGCCGAACGGTGGCGTAGCCAGAACTTTTTGTTTTTTTCGGGGAGAGGGGTGTTACCTTCACGTATGCTCATGAATGTATCTCTATGTGTTTGTATGTGTGATACACACATGCCTAATATAAATAAAAGGGGGGAGGGATTTCAACTCCCTAAAGCGCCCCCGACCCCCAGCCTCTCCTGGCTACGCCACTGGTGCCGAATAGCACCGTGAGCAACGTCACCATGACACCACAAATCGTCAAAACTTGGCACGTCATGATAGACGCCGTGTCACAAGTCCATCTGAAGACGTCACGACATGACATATCGTTCCTTCAAAGGAGTGCCGATCCTGCGGACGGTACACGGGTGGTATGCGCTACCAGTTATTCACAGCATATATAAACCTGGAACAGCGAGAATAAACTTTGTAAATTCACTTAAACTTTGTAAACTTGAAAAACTTTGTAAACCCACATGCGAAAGCGTTAATGAGCTAGTGCCGCACTTAGTCCGATGCTGGCGTTGATGGCGTTGTCGATGAGCGGAAAACCTCGATGGAAGCAAAAAAGGAAATCACAGCTCGAGCGAGATTCGAAGCCAGGCATTCCGCATGGCAGTAAAGTATTCTACCACAGATCATAATATCTGGGTTTTTTGCATCCCGAAACCACGATGGGATTATGAGAGAAGCCGTAATAGAAGTTTCCGGAAATTTTGGCCATGTGGTGTTCTTTAACGTGCAGTGACATCGCACAGTACACGGGCTATTCTATTGCAGGGTCATGCTAGTGCTTCCATCTACTTAGGGACAAAATCCCGGGAGTAGCTTGCAATAGTGACGCAAGGCTGAAGGCGCCGCAGAGCTTATCGGTTGCTAGCTTGTCCTGGTCACACGAAGTTATGCCGAGTGGTGTTAAGTTACACAAAGTAAGCAATGCCGAGAGTCGACAAGTTCCAGTCGAGTCCAGCACAGTCGGATCTCGCCGTTTCGGTCGTACCACGTCGTGGACTACATTAAACGAGTCGGGTCCAGCAGTCTCGCTCGGCAGCGCACCACGATTCCCGGAAAGCGGCTGCCTCATCGGTAGTGCGAGCCTTCTTCGATTCGCATTGCCCATGTCTGCGCTAGGTCTTCTGGAATTTTATTATTTAATCAACCATTTCGATGTCGTCAAAATGTGTCCATTCCATATATAGTCATAATCTTGTGTATTTGTCACGTAAGCGAGCAGTGCTTATGCATGTCCCATTACCTTTGAGCGCGCCTATATAAGGATAAATATACAGCCGGTTCTCCGCAAGCAATCGTATTTTACAAATAGCTTGCGTAATTACAGCTAATGGTTTACATTGTCAAGTACCCTTCTAAACTATGCACTGCTGAGATTAACGATAATAGCGAAGTGTCTTGGCGTTACTCCACTAATGGTGAAGGTATAACCACCGGCAGAAATTCTAAGCAAATGAAACCAGCAGCGCGATATCAAGAACGTGCGGCCAACCTCCACTCCTACAGAAGGAGTTAGTACAAAGGGCAGGCCGCGGCAGGGCACTGCTAACGTTTTCCTCGTAACGTAGCCTTAATGATGCCCAGAAGAACGCCCGAAGGATGTGGTAAGCGACTCGAGAGTCTTGCAGACTTAATTACGTTCAATTAGTTACGTACCAGCCACAGCATTATGTTCGCTTGGAAGTATGACGCTACTACGTAGCGAAGGAAATTTGCAGAAAGACAAATGATAAAACACGTCGCGGCTATCATTTTTTTCCTTTTGTTTTCATATCAGGAGATAACCAGTTTCTTAAGTGTAAATGTACGTATAGTACGCCTGCGTAGAATGGCAGAGTTACTCACTCACCAGGAAATGTCTTTGCAACGGAACTTGTGTTTGGCGCATGATAGCCTTTATAGTTGCTTATGCGCCATTACACCCGACAAACGACCTTTGCGACAGAAGAAATCTGCGCATGGGAGTGTTTGCTCATGTTTAACAGGAGTTTCTGCGGGTAATTTTCGTTGGTATGTGAGGAGGTAAACTTGACTTGTTAGTTTGCTCTTGATCGAATACTCGTCTATATCGTTGAATTATAGTTTAACAGTCGGATGCATGCGTGTGCTGTTTATGTGTAAAACATTCCCATGCTTTCCGGAACCGTATTTTACCACACTGTTTCAAACATATGTGCAATCTATTTGCATATTGACTGGCAGTACTAGCTATGCATCGGACAACAACGGTCAAGAAAAAGATTAAGGAGGAGGGGTGGAGGTGCGAAGAACTTGTTAAATATAATCATGAGAAATTTCGTGATACCTGATAAACAGCGGGTAACTTCAACAGACAGGGCTTGCATAATGATTGTTATTGTTGCATGACTGCCTTAAGGAGTACTGACTCGATTTTGAGATATCGTAAAAGGGACATTTTTCGTTTCCTTGGTGTCCAGTGTTAGCGCTCTCCACATGCCGTTGTCAGACAACACGTATAAGTTATTTTACTTGATTTTAAAGCTTGCGTCGCTGACCTTCTCTAGCCAATCTCACTGCAATGGACATTATCCCGACGAGTCAACGCAGTTCCACTGAGTTTGCGAACTCTGCGTCCTGCATGCAGCCTAAATCGCAGAAATCACTGACGGGTCACTGCACCATTCACTCATCGCTGTTAACGTGCACCACGATTAGATGAGAGATCCGCCGCTAGTACGTTCCGAGTTGCTGCCTCTTCGTGACGTCACCCAGCGATGACACGTCACTGAGAAGCCACCCCCCTTTATATCAAAACCGAAAGCGTTTTTTATATTAAGGTAGCGGTATTAAAAACATATTCGATGCATTCCCAGACATCACTATACTCTTTCTAGCGTTCTCGACACCAGTGTTCTTATCTACAGCCAGAATACGAAAATATTCAAAATTCGTGTCAGTACTCCTTTAGGTAACCCAAGTTATCAACAAGACAAGACACTCTAATAAAGAAAGCAATCCCAGTCAATTAATTGACTAACTATTAAGGCACTAGTGCGGTCACTATCCCCAGCTTCTTTTTCTTTCTTTTATTGACGTCAGCAAAAAAAAAACTTATGAGGCACCAACAGGCATTGCCAGTTATTCATATTCACAAAATTATCATAGCAATTTGCTTTGAATCGGACAACTTCATGCGTAAAATATTAGGGCGGCTTATTAGAAAAAGACCTTCGCATGCAGCATCACTTGAATGTCTTCTGCAATAATTACGTCTTTCATCTCGCTCCAAAATACAGAAGTATAGCACACCAGTTCTAGCCACCCACTCTACGCTTACAGCCTCAGGATTGAATGCCCTTGAGCGTTTCTTTCGGAGTGACTGGTGCCGTATTTCAGCAACGCTTAAAAGCGAGCACCAGACACGGCATCGTGTTACGCAGAAACAGAGCTGGGACCCGACGGCTTTTGGTGCACGTAACGACACACTGCGCACGCGCAACAAGACCACGGATAGCGAAGACAAACGAGGAACAACAAGCCGGCTTTACAGAACAAAACGGTGAAGCGAAACACGGAAGGCGCCAGAGGGCAGCGGCAGCAGAGAAGGTGATTCCGTGTCTGTGTGTGTCCTGAATGTCCCCGGGAATGGTTTGAAGCATATGTTTGTTTAATTACGGAATACCGTGTTCGTAAAAGAAGTACGGGGCTAAAATGCATCCATACTGTAGGTGACAGCACAAACACTAGCATTTGAGCCTATAAGTGCAAAACACACACTTTTTTATCTCTCCTTCTTTTCCAAATCAATTATAGATGTCTGGGTAAGTGTATCAGATATTAGTTTTTTTCTCCTTAATGACGTTTATTCTTCTCAATCATGTCTGTGCGCTCAAGCTATTGAAAATATATTTGCTAGACGACACTGATCTGTTATTTGTTTAGATAACACATTACAGAGCTTTTTTTTTTTGTTTTGTGTATGAGTAGTGTATGGCCGGTACAAGCTGTCGCTTTAGGCGACTATCTTCCCCCGCGTACGAGCCTCTAATCTCAAAGGCGGTGCTGTTATATATTGGAAGTGTCGTATTCAATTTTGGGACCCGGTAAGACGGCGTAGTAGCCATGTATTAGACACCACTTAGTGTGAGACAGACAAAACCGCTGAAAGAGTTATCGCAGGCGTAAAAAGTGGAACGAAGAGGCTTTAGAAACAGCAAACGACCACATTAGGGGGAGTTTCAGGGGGGGGGGGGTACGTGAGTGGTGAGCAGGGTGCGCGGTAAAATTGTTCTTGTTTTCTTCAAAGAATCCATGAACCGACGAAAAATGGCGGAAGGGGGTGATAAAACAAATGGTGGTCGCCGAATGACACTATTCGTGCTAGAGTTTTTGTTTAGGCCAGTTTATTGTTTGTTGGTTTTCCTCCTTTCAACAATGACAATTTCCCACTGCTGAAGCACGCATAAGCGCTAGGGGAGGTGGGGAGAACGAAGTGGGCTGGACCGCCGTTCGGCCACGCCCCTTTTCGGGGTCTTCGGAAAGCATTTGCTAAGAACGCGACCTCCACTCCGCGCAAACAATCACTATCCTCGGCCCGCGTTCACCAAAGCACTCGAGGTGGCGTGAAAAATCTCGGAAAGGCGCGCAGCTGTCAAATTCAGCATTATCACTATTCTTCGGTGTTCAGAGTTCTCCTAAAACATTCTCGAGTTCATCGAAGATGTTCGTGATCCAAGGTATACTTATGTGAATGTGTCGCTGAGCGCCAGTGTTGTCCAGGCCTGGAGGGCAGCTCTCGACGAAGTCTAAGCACACCAGCTATCCAGGGAGATAACGACAGAACTTGCAATCAAACTTTTAATCACATTACGCTTCTTCAGTTACATATGTCGATTGTATAGTTCGGTTACATAGACCTAGCCGTAAAAGGCAGTGGCGTGCGACCAGCCGCTGCACTGAGCTGCGCGCAAGTGAAGATCATGCCACACCCTGGTGACGTAGCTGCCCAGTGTTCACAGACTATGATGCGCGTTGGGCGAAATGACGGCGAAGGCCGCAGTTTTGTTTTAGAACTTAGGGTAGCGGATGAGCACCCCAAATACCTCAAAACACCATGGCCCGTATTCGCAATAGCCTCACAGACCTGAAAAAGAAAAAAAAAAAACTGTCGCGCGTGAAACTTACTTGTGCAGATTGCCTGCATGCTGCTTTCTCAAGGAAGCTATATATTAGTACATGTAATTCACATATGGTTCCGCAACAATTTTCCTTCGTCAGGGACACCGGTTTTATTGTCTGTAAGAGTTCTCCGTCAAAACTCGAAAACAAATAAAAAAAAAGCCGGCATATCCCACGCACTGTGGGAATCGATGTAATGCCAAGCAGCCAGGAAGGAGCAAATCCTGCTTTACATAATTTCCATGTCATGTTTGACATGTTAGGATCTATCATCTATGTTCGTCATACAGTCACGTCGCGCAATACCAATTCTGGTGTATATCAAGCTAACGAAACGGCCGCGAGCGCGCCATGAGCATGGCATGCAAGTCATGTCACACACGAAAAGTCATGATTTTCATATTACCACTTGTCATTTATGTTCGTCATACAGTCACGTCACTCAATACCATAGTATGCGCTGTGTTTCGTGCACCTTTCTAAGTGTTTCGTTTATTCGCGCCCCACCGTGCTAAGATGAGTTACCAACTCGCCCAGCAATGCGTACTTCTCAATACCAAGTTTGGTGTATATCACAATAAAACGGCCGCGAGCGCGCCATAGCGTGGAATGCAAGTCATGTCGCTCATGACATGTCAGAATTTTCATATTACCACTTGTCATTTATGTTCGTCATACAGTCACGTCACTCAATACCATAGTTTGCGCTGTGTTTCGTACCTTTCTAAGTTTCGTTTATTCGCGCACCACCGTGCTAAGATGAGTTACCAACTCGCCCAGCAATGCGTACTTCTCAATACCAAATTTGATGTATGTCAAGCTAACTAAACGGCCGCGAGCGCGCCATGAGCGTGGAATGCAAGTCATGTCGCTCATGACATGTCAGAATTTCCATATTACCACTTGTCATTTATGTTCGTCATACAGTCACGTCACTCAATACCATAGTTTGCGCTGTGTTTCGTGTACCTTTCTAAGTGTTTCGTTTATTCGCGCACCACCGTGCTAAGATGAGTTACCAACTCGCCCAGCAATGCGTACTTCTCAATACCAAGTTTTGGTGTATATCAAGCTAACAAAACGGCCGCGAGCGCGCCATGAGCGTGGAATGCAAGTCATGTCGCTCATGACATGTCAGAATTTCCATATTACCACTTGTCATTTATGTTCGTCATACAGTCACGTCACTCAATACCATAGTTTGCGCTGTGTTTCGTGTACCTTTCTAAGTGTTTCGTTTATTCGCGCACCACCGTGCTAAGATGAGTTACCAACTCGCCCAGCAATGCGTACTTCTCAATACCAAGTTTGGTGTATATCAAGCTAACGAAACGGCCACGAGCGCGCCATGAGCGTGGCATGCAAGTCATGTCGCACATGAGAAATGATGATTTTCATATTACCACTTGTCATTTATGTTCGTCATAGAGTCATGTCCCTCAATACCATATTTGGTGTATATCACGCTAATGAAATGGCCGCGAGCGCACCATGAGCGGGGCATGTAAATCATACTTTTCATGACAAGTTATTCATGATTTTCATGATATGACCAGCCATTTACGTTCGTCATAGAGTCATGTTATGCCATACCAAATTTGGTATAAATCCCATTAACGATACGGCCGGGAGAGCCCAAAGTCGTAGGCGGTTAGATAGATAGATAGATAGATAGATAGATAGATAGATAGATAGATAGATAGATAGATAGATAGATAGATAGATAGATAGATAGATAGATAGATAGATAGATAGATAGATAGATAGATAGATAGATAGATACGCTCAAAGTCGCCGAAGTTCACTAGGAAATAAAAATGTCCCTGTAGAGGGGACAAGTTGTGTGAAGGGGCGAGTCCTGTTTCTAAGAGATGTCAGGAGGGGTTCCCCTCAGGAATTGGAGTTTGGGGGGAGGTGTTCAGAGTGGAGGAAAAAAAATAAGCTTTTTTGCAACGTCTGTTTGTGTCCATATGCAGCATTAGTGCGTTATTGACTGCAGCACTCATGACAAGGATTCGAACAATTAGTAACTTGCTTTACACAAAGGGCGAGATTCTACTTATGTACATCCTAAATAACATTAGTTGGGGCTGCACATTTATTTTATATGCTTCAATCTAATGCATATGCTGTTGCATGCTTCGTACAATTAGGTGAATATGAACAAGCTCTGGTACCTTGCTTAACGTCTTGTGACAGCTCTCTGAAACAACAGTCCGCCGCGGTGGTGTAGCTTTCTTTCTTTCTTTCTTTCTTTCTTTCTTTCTTTCTTTCTTTCTTTCTTTCTTTCTTTCTTTCTTTCTTTCTTTCTTTCTTTCTTTCTTTCTTTCTTTCTTTCTTTCTTTCTTTCTTTCTTTCTTCTTTCTTTCTTTCTTTCTTTCTTTCTTTCTTTCTTTCTTTCTTTCTTTCTTTCTTTCTTTCTTTCGTTCTTTCTGTATTAGTTTATTTTGAACAACATTGGAATTCTCCAAGGGGACACGGCTAAAGGCAAACATTGCCTGAGAGAGAGAGAGAGAACTCTTTATTGAAAAGCAGAGAATTTAGCCGGCATATGCAAATCGCTGACTTGCTACTCTGCGTGGGGAAGGGGATGGGGGGACTGAAAGTAGGGAGAGAGAGAGAGAGGAGGGGAAATGATATAAGATGTTAAAATAGAATAAAAAATAAGAAAAAAAAGCAGGCTCGTTCTTTTGTCTATTAGGCGGGAGCGTGCGTTGATAGAGTCTTATTGCGTGGTTTCAACGTAGAGCTAAAGTTTCTCGAGCTGACCGATACTGTCCAAATACGTGAACAAAAGTTTCATCGCACGCCTCTGTAGCGCGAGGCAGGCTAAAGGGCCCAATACAGAGTCAAATGAGAAAGTTCTTTGTGTTATCGAATGCATGTAATGTTCATAGAGCGCACGCTCATCGGCATACGCACGACACTCAAATAAAATATGTTCCACAGTTTCGATGGAGCCACAGTTGTTGCAACACGGACTCGCTGCTTGACCGAAGCGGTACCGTAAGCTGTTTCCATAGGAGGTGTTTAGACGAAGACGATGGTATAGGGTTTCCAGATGTCGAGGAATTCTGGATGGGACTCTTGTTCTGAGATGCGGGTCGATTGAGTGGAGGAAGGCATAATGATGTGTCGGAAGGTTCCAGAGCCTCTTATTTTCTTCAAAAGCAAGTCTTCTGTATATGTTCCCTCTACAAGACAAACACTATCTTATCGGCTACAGCGCAGGACATCCTCGACGACAGCAGAGCTTCATGGCATTAAAGAAGCTGTCCTCTATATCCTGCGCCAAACGCCGGACCGATGGGTAATTTTCACCGACTCCAAGGGAGCACTACAAATATTGTTCAACCTCCTAAAGAAAACTAATTCTAACCCAGTTTCATTCGACATAGCATACTTACACCACTTGGCTATTACCACAGGTCACTTCATCACGTTTCAATGGATACCGGCTCATTGTGGTATTCTGGCCAATGAAAAAGCAGATGAAGCAGCACGCAAAGGTCTTCAACACCAAAATTATAGGCGAACATATTTCACCAAAACATTGCCTGACTGGGCCGTGCCACCCATACAGCAGAAGCAGCAGCAGAAAGACGACATTTTCAAGCATAAAAGCGTACATGAAAATAAATCACTACACTTGTTTTGCATTGATGAGATGTACAAATCATCGAAATTAAAGGCAATAAACGAAAAGAAACAAAAACATCAATGTTATACAGTTTGAGTGGTACTTAGCACTACAAAAGTTGAAGCACAAGCATAGCAAACGAACGTACGTGTGACTCTCGAGCATAAGAAAGAATAAAGAAATAGCTAATAAAGAAAAAAAAAACAAGCCGCGGTAGTGTAGCGGTTGGGGTGCTCGGCTGCTGACCCGAAGGTTGCGGGTTCGATACCGTCTCGGCGATCTCATTTCGATGGAGTTGAAATGCCAGAGGCCCGTGCGCTACACGATGTCATTGCACGTTAAGGAACTCAATTTCCGGAGCTCTTCACTATGGCGTCTCTCATAATCATATTGTGGTTCTGGGACCCCAGATAATAATAATATTAGTAATAATAATAATAATAATAATAATAATATGATTATTATTATTATTTCCTTCTTTGTGGTTTGTAGTGAAATTTTTAGATGTGAGCCAATGTAAATGCCGAACGCATTATTTGACCTCAACAGACAGGCGCCTGTCTTTTGCACGTTTCTTCTTCTTGTGGTCGTTTTTCTTTTTTCTTGTTTTGCGCAGCCTTCGTTTTCGTCGTAAAGATTTTGTGCTCACGAGGATGTAGCGTCATTGTGTATGTAGTGAACATCAACAGAAGGCTCCATGCATGGGCGTATGTGTTTATAGCCCAACGTTTTTTTGGGCAAAGCCTGCAAACTCTTTTACTTCCACACCACGATCGAGATATATATAGCAGATCTGTTCGTTTATACTGTCTGGTGCGAGGCATATGGTGGTTATGTTTCAGAGTTTTTGGGCTCTGTGCAAGACACTTTATTCATCGTCACAGGCAAATAGAGCCCGTATACAACACGCTATTCAAATGCCACTCACACACCTTTATATTTATCACGCAAATAGGTTACTTCATTGTTTCACTTACGCCCCGCGGCTTTTCTTTTCCTTATTTTTATATTTTTTCCCTTTCCATGTCTTCTTTCTACAACTTGACTAAACATGAGCCATTGCGCTCAATTGAAGCACACAAACATATGATACATCCCCCAATTCTTCTCTTATTTAAGGCCGCATGCAGCAGCCTTTGGGCTATCTCGTTCCAAATTAAAACAAAATTAAATATAGTAATTCAGGTT
>JALIZH010003233.1:0-88526 GCA_030522465.1 Rhipicephalus appendiculatus | reverse complement strand
CCTTTTCAGAGGGGGGGCATTGCCACGTGCGTTTCTTTTACTGTATTCGGTTTCTGCCCGCAAAAACTGTCAGCAGTACTCGGCCAGACCGTGCCTTATTGTTCCAGAAGCTTCTCGGTTGTAGTAGATCGTTTTCTTAAGATTGCACGCAAGACGCTAACTCTCAAGATCATTCAGAGCTTGCGCGACGAGTAGTGATAAGGCTAGAATGTTCGACGCGTGATTTATAAAAGCCGGCGCGTTTCAACGATGTTCAGTTGATCGACGGCCGACGCTCCGTTCGCCGCTATCTGTGCCAGTGTGTATAGCTGTAATCTGACTTTACGTTTCACGGCCACAAGTTCGGCCAAATAAACAGTTTCTTCTTTGACCCGCTGTCTGTGGCCTTCGTCGACGTCACGACCACGTGACAATAGTTTCGGCCTTGCGGCGAAACTGTGACTTTTTCTGCCTGTTGGCGTCAGGCAGCGCGTGATTGTATTACGAGCTGGCAGCTTACCAGTAGTGCCTCGCATATTACCCGGAGGCATCAAGTCTTCCACAACGAGACCCTCCCTATAAATAAAGGAAAGACGTAGAAATTTAAGGCGCTTTTTTTTTTGTTCGACACAATATTGATTAGAACTCAAGAATAACGATGCCAAGGAAAGTATAAGAGATGATAATAGCAGTAATTGTAATGTGAATATGAAGAAATAAAAGTGGACGAAAAGATAACTTTCCGCTGGCAGGGACCGAACCTGCGACCATTGAATAATGCGTCCGATGCTCTACCAATTGAGCTACAACGGTGGTGACCCTCCCGCCAACTTTATGGTGTATATGTGCATTGAAACCTGGGAGTGTTAGTCTGCGCCGTTTGTAGCCATCATTTGGTAGTTGTGGTTGTGGCGGCGTGACTGCTTCTAATTATCCCCGTGAACTCTGTAGAGATTACTGGCACTGTGGCTTCCGGCTGATCGTTGTATGCTGTTTGCGCGTATCTGCTGGTACACGTGTCAAGTTTTCTGCTTTACTCTCGTGGCTGACTTGCTGGGCTGGCTTGGACCGCGTTGCTGCGCCTGCGAGGTCTGCGCTTTCCCCACCTAGTGGGGAAGATAGCCAAAAAAAGGACGCAGTCTTGGACAACGCTGATCATTTGGCAGTGGGGGTTATGGCGGCGTGACTGCTTCTAATTATCGCCTTGAACTCTGTACATGTTTGTGCTTGCCAATCCTTTCTTTTTCTATTTTGCTTTGCCGTAGCCACTGCCGCTGGTGCCATTTCATCTTGCTATTGTATCGCGTCCCTATGCCTACAAACGTTGAGCTGGCAAAGGAGATAGACGCTCTCTGCTCTGATGTCGGGGCCATGCCAGATAACCTTCAGGCGTTTAATAAGTTTTATGAATCAGCGAAAACCCTGAAATGAACCTCCCGCAAAAGAAAACAAGTTGAGGGACGAAAACACATCATTAAAATATGACTGAATGCTCTTCGTGCAGCGGTTTGCTGACGTTGAGCAGTATTCGTGCACAAACAATGTCGAAATAAAAGGTATCCCAAAGACAGAAGGCGAGAGCTGCCTCACTGCTGTGCAGGCCATTGGCGAGAAAGTTGGCTGCGCAACAGCCCCCCGCTTATACATACATAGCACACTGTGTACCGGGAAAGCAGGGCACGCATATTATTGCGTGGCTCTTCTCACGGTCCAAAAAGAGAGACTTCGCGGTAAAAGCACGAAAGACAAGACTTAACGCAAGGGCTATCGGGCTTGATAGGTATTGAGTTGCACCCACCTTCGTCAGTGATTATCTGACGCCAGAAAATAAGTGAGGAGGAGGAGGAAGGGAAACAAGCGGAAGGACAGGGAGGTTAGCCAGTTCTTGGACCGGCTGGCTACCCTGTGCTGGGGAAGGGGGTAAGGGAGTAAAAGATGATAGAAAAGCGATGTTACTAGAAAAAAAGAAAGAAAGAAAAAAGACAGGAAGAGAATGAAAAATAAAGGAAGAAAGAGTCTTAAAGTCTGTCGCTCAGACCAGTTGCACGCAAAAAACGTAACAATGCTTTCAAAGCTTTCTGGGCTGAGGATGGACTTGACCAGGGACCCAGAATTCTTTCTTCCGACAAAGGGCGATCATCCAGTCTATCTAGTGCTTCTGTAAGTTCTCGTCTTGGCGCATTGAAACGGGTGCACTCATACAGAAGATGGGCGATCGTTTCTTCACAGCTGCAGTTATTGCACGTAGAGGTGCTGGCCATACCAATAAGAAAGGAGTATGCATTTGTGAAGGCCACGCCAAGCCACAGGCGGCACAGAAGAGTCTCTTCAGCTCGAGATATTCCCGACGGAAGACGAAGCTTGAGATCGGGATCCAAGTGATGTAGCCGAGCATTTGTAAACTCCGTAGAGTTCCACTGTGCCAGTGTGAGGTCACGTGCCAGCGAACGAAGCCTTGTGGCTGCATCGGTTCTTGTGAACGGTATGGCTATGGATGTGGATTGGGTAGCATCATGTGCTGATCGAGCGGCCTCGTCTTCGCGGTCGTTGCCATATATACCACAATGACCTGGTATCCACTGGTATGCAATGCTGTGTTGGTTCTCGATTGCATGGTGGTGAAGAAGCCTTATGTCAGCTGCTAACTGCTCATTAGGTCCATGACGAAGGGGTGACATTAGGCATTGAAGAGCTGCCTTGGAGTCCGAAAAGATAGACCACGCTTGCGAAGGTTCTTCTACGATAAACTCTAGCGCTGCACGGATGGCGGCGAGTTCTGCAGCCGTCGATGGCGTCAAATGCGATGTCTTGAATTTGATTGTGACAGACTTGGCAGGAATAACTACCGCCCCTGATGAGCTTGCTGATGAAACAGAGCCATCCGTGTAAATGTGAAGGCGCCCGCTGTGCTTCTCCTGCAGGAACAGTAGTGTAGCCTGTTTCAGGGCTAGATGCGATGTCTGCTTCTTCTTCTGGATGCCAGGAATGGTTAGAAGGGCTTTGAGAGGGTGTAGGCACCACAATGGTAACGGCGGCCGTGCTGCATGCGTGAAGTGCGATGGAAGCAGTGCGCGATGCAAAGCTACAGTGCCGCTGAACGCTGAGTGGGGTCTAGAAGTGTGAAGTGAGGCGAGGTGATGCGATGGAATTCGAGCGAAATGCCTAATGTGCATTCTCAAAGCGTCGACGCGGATGTATGTTGTGATTGGATAATCACGCGCGATGACAACTGTCGCTGCTGTAGATGCACATCTCGGAAGGCCGAGGCATATTCGCAGTGCTTGGGCTTGAAGCGACTGGAGGACACGTATGTTTGTTCTTCGGGTCCCGCAAAGCACAGGTAAGCTGTAGCGCATAAAACCGAGGAACAGAACAGTGTAAAGTTGCGGCATCGCTCGCACAGATGCACCGCACGATTTTCCAGCAAGAAACTTTAGTACGTGGGTGATCATAGTGAGTTTCGTTTTCATGCAGGCGATGTGAGGGCTCCAGGAGAGGTCGCGATCAATTATGACTCCCAGAAAGCGATGGGTCTTCTCGTAGTTAATCGTGTGTCCGTTGATTTTAATGACATACGGGCTCATCGCCTTATGCGTGAAGGCAACAAGTGAGCACTTCTCTGATGACAGCTCTAGCCCCCGTCCTTGAAGGTACTTTGTCGTCAGTGTAGCCGCTCTCTGAAGCCTGGCACGCACATGGACGCGTGTCACTCCTGACGCCCAGATGCAGATGTCATCTGCATATATTGATAGATGGACTGATCGTGGGAGTGCGTCAACCAGGCCGAGGAGCGCTAGGTTAAAAAGTGTGGGGCTAAGAACTCCACCTTGAGGCACATCCCGACTGATACAATGATGCGTTGTTGTGGCATCCTCAGTCTGTACAAAGAAGGTTCTGCCCTTCAAATAGCTGTCAATCCATTGGTATACACGACCACCCAATCCAACATTTTCTAAGACATCCAGAATGGCTTCATGTGATACGTTGTCGTATGCGCCTTTCACGTCCAAAAACAACGCCGCAGAGAGTCCTTTCAGGCTTTTTTGATGTTGCACAGACGAAACCAGGTCAATGACGTTATCTATAGACGACCGCCCACGCCGAAAGCCGGTCATAGCGTCAGGGTATATTCCATAGTGCTCCATGTACCACTCTAGGCGTGTCAATATCATCCTCTCCATCACTTTCCCGAAACAACTGGCAAGTGCGATGGGGCGATAGGAGGTCAGTGTCAGAGGAGATTTACCTGGCTTGAGGACCGGGACAAGGCGGCTGGATTTCCATGAGGGAGGGACCAATCCGCTGCTCCACGATTCGTTGTACACGGATAGAAGGGCCCGTCGAGCAGCTTGACCGAGGTTGCAAAGAGCCATGTACGTGATCCCATCAGGACCAGGTGATGAAGATCGATTGCATGTTGTCAAGGCTGCCTGGAGCTCCTCTAGGGAGAAGAGGTTGTCCATTCTCGAATCTCTTGAGATTGGTGCGTTTCCTATGTGTCGCGTGGTAGACGTGGACCCCTGACCGGCAACTTTCACGCAAAATTCTTCTGCTACTTCAATTTCGGGGCGGCCTTGGTGGAGGGCGAGACACTTGAAGGGGCGAAGTTGATGCGGCGATGTTCGTAAGCCGCGAACAATCCTCCATATTTGCGTTAAAGGCTTGTGGGGATCAAGCGACTCGCACAAAGATTTCCACCGAAAAGACTGAAGTGATTTGATTCGCCGCTGAATCTTCTTCTGCAGACGTCTTGCCTCCCCTCAAGTCGTAAATGGACTTAGTACGCCTATATCGTCGTTCGGCACGGCGACGGATCGCTCTGAGCCGCTCCAACTCCGCTTCATACTCGCAAAATTTTGATGTTGGTTCAAAATTATAAGTAGCTTCTTGAGCTGCATCTCTGATCATACCCTCGAGGGTGTCAAGAGGAGGCGCTTCATTTTCCTGACACCTCTCTTCTATCATTGACCTGAACTTTGACCAATTTATTGATTTGCTCAGGCCCTTGATTTTTAAATAGGTGGGTATGTGGTCACTTCCGTGAGTTTCATAATCTGCAAACCACTGCACCTTATCACCTAGGCTTCGTGACACAAACGTCAAGTCGAGGCAGCTGCTGTATGTCGATCCCCGTAAAAACGTATGACTGCCGTCGTTTGCACAGAGCAGCTGCTGATCCGACATAAAGGAGAAGACTTGCCTTCCGCGACGATCCATCTTCTGACCTCCCCATAGTGGGTGGTGAGCGTTGAAATCACCGGTGATGATCCATGGTCCAGGTGTAGCTGCCAAAAGTGAACTTAGTCTTGCAGAGTCAAAACGGCTTGAAGGTGATATATACGCACCTACTAGCGTGAAAGTGAGGTCCCTACGTTTTACTGTCAAGCAGACGTACTGGTTGTTATCGTCAGGTGTTACAGAGTGCTCGATATAGGTAAGCTCGCACTTGATATATACGATGAATTTACTCTGCTCGTTGCAGGTAGCAGACTTGAATGCTTCGTAGCTGGATAACCGTATCGCGTTGTGAAGGCGTGGCTCGCAAATAACAATAATAGGAAATTGGTTCTTGAACAGAAATGGTCGAATATCAGAAATGCGGGGTTTAAGGCCTCGTACATTCCATTGGAAAATCGATGCTCCTTTGAGTTCTTTACGAAAGGTTTGCAGAGGAGGAGCCATGGTGCTTCTCCAGACTTGATAACACCGGGTTCAGTGCGTCCAATATCTGAAGTGCACTCTTAGCAGCCGCAGTGGGAATGCTAGTGAGGAGCGCACGAATGGTATTCATGAGGGCCTTCACCATGGCTACGACTTCCTTATCTCGACTATCTCCGCTCTCTCGTTCCAAAGTGATTGTAGACGAGCGACGCTGTGGCTCAGATGGCGGGTCTGTCGTTGGCAGCGCTGGCCATGCGTCAGGTGGGCCAATGATGCTCGTACTTTGCTTGGATTGTTTGTTGTTGGCGTTGCTGGACGCTTGGGGTAGTGTGTGGGTGATTATTTGAAGAGGTGCAGTCCTAGCTTCGGCAGCGGGCTTCCTCGAGGGCCTCCGGTGACGAGAACGCCGGCGTCGCACTTTGGCAGCAGCCTCCCTGTGGGTTGAGCCGTCCCGGACCATTTGCCTCAACACTTGCATCTCCTTTTTTCATGCTTGGGCAATCTTTCGACGATGCATCGTGAGGGCCGTGACAATTGCCACACTTACGAAGTTCTGCATGGCAAGAGTCTGCACTGTGCGACTCTGAGCATCGCGAGCACACGGCACGGTTTGTACAAACAGCACTGACGTGTCCCATCTTAAAACAGTTCCGGCATTGAAGTGGCCTCGGTACAAAGCGGGTCGCACTGCGTGTCGAAAATGGCCGACTTTGACTTGCGATGGAAGGCTGTCTCCTTTGAACACGAGTTTTACACAGCGTGAGTTACCAAGACGACGGGCCTGCAGTAAGATGAGTTCTTCTGTCACCGGTTTGATGAGAGCCGGGAAGTCACTTTCGCTAATGGAAATGTCGACATCATAAATAACACCTGCAGTAGAGTCGCGGCCATCAGGTATGTAGGAACGAACGTTGATGTCCTCCAACACGTTTACGTTGCTCAAAACATCCAGTGTGCTTCGTTGAGTGACGTCTATGGCGAGGACATTCTTACGGCCATTGATCCGCACATCCACAATTTGTCCCGGGACGAGGGCCTCAAGAGACCTAGACGTGGCTTGACGATTGAGCCGGTTAAGACTATCAGCAGCTGCCACCGGCACAAACAGAATCGTGTGGACCGGAGGCTCTCGCGTTGTCGTGGTATTCTTACTTGTTGAGGGAGAGGCCATCAGTAGTCTTCTTTTTGCTTTACGTCTTGTCACAGGCACGAAGTCTCCCTCGTTTGAGCTTTCGTCGCTGGCCGTAGAGTAAATCAGCGTGTCCTCGCTGTCGGCATCACTCGGGTGGCCGGCGCGCTTTCTCGGAGCAGCTGCGGTCGAAGTGCACGGTTTGGGTTGGAGCCCAGGTGAATCCACGTCCATCTCCGCAGTCACGGAAACAGTATTTTCCACAAATGCCACAGAAAAACTTGAAAAAATCGCAGATACTGACAGCAGTGTTCTCGAAAATAAGTGAATTTTCGCACAAGCCCTTGAGCTGAAGAAAGCTAAGGGATGAAAATTTCTCTGGACAGATAACTGCATTATCAAGGCCAGAAAATCGGAAAATAGCCGAGTGCACCGCATCTCCGGCGTGAGCGATATTGCACTATTTAAATTAATTCTCATTTTTGAGGCACCTATTTAGATCTTCAGTCACTGTTCAAAAGGGATTCGTCCACATTTTCCTTCTTACGCGCTAAAGCACTTCCCAACTATAATGCGTCTTCAATCTCTTTTATTCATTTTAAAAGCCGGAGTCTTCGCAACTCTACGATGACCTTTGTGCTTTCTTTTTCTCAGTCACCGACCATACAATTTCATTCATATGACTAACCCATTAAGGCCCACGAAAGAACTACTTGTCCGATTTCATCGACATTTTGCTTATTTAATTAAACACAATAGATAACCGCACGTGCACATTTTCATAGAGCTACGTGTGCTTCTTCAGGAGTTATGATACTGTACTTTAAAAAGTACGCTGGGCCTTCGAGATAGCAACGGGCAAGGTGACTTGATGCAAAGAATGGCGAGTACGCTGGGCCCTTGCGAAACGAATAACAAAGTTATCTTGGCCCATGCAACTTAATCAGGGACCAGTGCTTTAGGGAAAGCGTAACGTCACGCTTTTCGCCACACCATTTCGATGTATTGCGGCAGAATTCAACTGTTTTGCCAGCTTCTTGTGAAAATGTCCCTATAGATAGAGGGTAATAGCAAGCACAGTGGAATCTGGAGAGTTTCGATAGTTCTCTTGGGGACAACAAGGCGCAGTCAGTGTTTTGTTATTATGCGACTAAAGGACAATAGTCAACGCGTAGAGGGTCTGCTAAAACCTCCAGTGTGGTAGCAAACCCTTTATGCGTTGTCTGCGGCTATTTCGATCATCTGGGTAAATAGGGACAGGTACCCCTTTTCTCAGGTCATTCTCTAGTCGTTCGCAGCTTGATCATAGAGCTCAAACCCCCCTCATGGCAGTGTTACTGCGGCTGAAGAAGGAGGACAGAGGCACTACATTTTTTTCAGAGAATGGCCACCACGATGCAGAGCATAGTGACTCCACTATGTAGTCTTTCGTTAGCATAGCAACTATGCTGTTCTCTTTGCCATTTTTGAAACAAAGCTGCTTTCCTGAGTCAAAACAGAAGTTATCTTACCCACGTTCCTATCGTTCAATGTTTTTTTTTATCATTAGCAGAGAGCATCCATTCGTACCATCGTCATTCCCCTACTCCACCTAAGTTCCCATGATAGGGTCAGAATCGCCAATTAAAACATCAAGAGGCTCTCGTATATTCACAGCGACATCTTTCACAGCCTCATGAGCCTGAGATAACCGAAAAAAAACGGCATGCATAAAAAATGCCCCCCACCTCCCCGAAGGGAATCGTGAGGAAATGCGAATGCATTTCGCGCGTGCTTCACTCCAATTATATATGGTGGTTGTGGTTCGAAGAAGGAAAAGGCGCCTAATTTCTGCAGCCCGGTCGGGAGCACTGCGCAGAGCCTTTTTTTTCTTTTTTCTTGTTTTTTTAATTTTTTTTTATTTATTTTTTTAATTTTTTTTTTCATATATAGCTCCGCCGAGCTCCGCCGCAGTCCGCTTTTAGTTAACGCGCACGCTGCGAATTTTTATTGTTCAACAACGCACAGGAGAAACCTCCCACCGGCACCACCTTGGAGGTCAAGATTCATTGCCATATATACGGGGTGGCCAGTGAACGGTTGTGCAGCGCGAGCAGTCGGTTTTTTCAACCAAGAAACTCGCTAGCAGACGCTGCCTGTGTCGGCGTCGCGAGGCGAGAGGGAGAGGGGGGAGCGTAGGAGAGGAGAGAGAGAGGGGGGGGGCGCGCATGCGCAGTGGGGAGTGTGAACGCTGCGGGCAGAGATGCCTAGAGAAGAGAGGGGGAGCGTAGGAGAGGAGAAGAGAGGCGGGACGCGCATGCGCAGTGGGAGTGTGGACGGCGCGGGCAGGGATGCCTAGAGGAGAGAGGGGGAGCGTAGCAGGGGGAGAGAGGAGGGGAGGCGCATGCGCAGTGAGGGTGTGGTTGCCGTGGGGAGGGATGCCTAGAGGAGGGAGAGAGGAGGTTTTTTTTATTTTTTTATTTTTTTTGAAAGGGTTTGCGCATGCGCAGTAAGGGTGGTCACGCCGCACACCACCACCACCGGATTAAGCTTCGCCATAAGATGCTTCACATCTAACACCTGCCGGCGCGCACACCTCCTCAACCTATCCTCCTGCTCCTCCTCCGCGGACAACGCCAACGCCAACGCCGGATGCCTGACATAGCCCGACTATGAAATGCATTCGCATTTAAAAAAGGCGGTTGAATCTATGATGCAACGCCCAACAAGAGTTACATGTATACACCCACGAAGTCCCAGTGTACTAAATGAAGTACAGCAACATTTGATCATTCCTTACAGCAAAACTGTGCACTCTATAGGCTTCTCGCGCTTTGCAGTGATTGTATTGCTCTTCCTGAGGCAGAAGCAGTCCATTTTTTTTCAACATATAAAATGTAAAACTTCAAATTAATTTAGAAAAAGTAGTACTGACCACATGCGTTTAACAGGCTCTCATTTTCCTAAAGTATGACGACTCATAAAACAGAAAAAAACATAACCGAATCAATATTCCAAATTAGGATTATCTTGCTGCAACCTTTGGCATCAGAAATTCTAATGAGCAAGATCAGAATATTCTGTTTTGTATTTTCTATTCCCGAAAAAAGGAAGTGTATTTTTTAAAGTACAGTGGGCCCTAATGGGTTAATAGAAACTTGGTTGACCTCACACGACGGTACCCTGTAGGGAACTCCGGGTTACACATCGGAATATTGTCATCGTGAGGATAACTGTGTTGGTGGTTTAGCCATTCTTGTTGATTCTGCAGTACTTTATCGGCGGCGGCTTCACCTGTCCGTTAGCACACCACATTGTGAATCCGCATGCATTGAAATCGACTGTGATGTTTGGCAATGACTAACCGCAACACCATCATTATATGTATTGCGCGGTGAAAATAATGAAGAAAACACACACACATTCTGTTGTGTGCCATTCCACTGGGAGTGTCAAAAAGCTCGGCAGATCCCACGTACCATAGAAATCGATGTATGCGAAGCTTGCGGAGGGAAGGTGACTGTGGAGTATTTTTTTTTAGATGTGAAACATCTTATGGCGAAGCTTAATCCGGTGGTGGTGGTGGCGGTGTGCCGCGTGGCCACCCCTTACTGCGCATGCGCAAACCCTTTGAAAAAAATAAAAATATAAAACCTCCTCTCCCCCTCACTCTCCTCTAGGCATCCCTGCCCGCGGCAACCACAAAGGTAGGCATACTTAAACGGGTAGGCATACTTAAACGATACTTAACCCTTTCAGTCCCGAATTAAATATTTTCAATGTAAGCAACTAGCTCTTACATTTTGAGATGAGCACGATCGTGGTAGTCCTAAAAAACTGAAAAACTATTCGCTCACACTTTTCAGAGAAGAGTAATTAACGTGTCAATTAATTTAACAAATAATTATTATTTAATAATCATTCCATAATTTTTGCTTCATTTACTACAAAAAATATTATTTACATAGGATAGCATATTGTCCAATAGCCAAAATTCAAATTTCCGACACAGAACTAAAATTAATGCCCTATCTCTGCACGGTGAAAGAAGACGCTGCCTCAGCGAAATGCGCGAGCAGCACGACCGCTTCTGTAATTTCTTCGCTCAGACGTGACCTGCCTTTATTATATGTACCATGTTGACACCACATGTAGGGCAGATGCTAAATACGAGCTCTTGAGGAAGAACAAAGCTTTATCTTTACCAGATGCTTGCTGACTGACCTACATAATTTATGATTCCAATTGGAATCACAGGGACTGAAAGGGTTAATAACAGCACTTTTAGATGCGAAGCATCTTATGCTCAGGCTCTGTCCGTCCCTCCCGCGTCCCGCGTCCGGCCACTTTCATGAAGTAGGGAAGCACCCATTATGCGAACCAGAACACTGCAGTAATATGAAGGCCGTCAACCACTACTACAGTCATTAGAGTCATGGCCGAGAGCACAGAGAGGCTGCATAGCAATGGCTAGGCAGGTGGTGTCTGTCGCCCAGGTTGACCGCATTCCTTGATCTTGCTTGCATCTGTTTGGGGGGGAGGGGGGCTTAGTCCGTCCCTCCTTCCCGCGTCCCACACCACCACAGCGCATGCGCGTCCCCTCCCCCCTCTCTCTCCTACGCTCACCCCCTTTCTCTCCTCTAGGAATCCTCTACTCTACGGAGCGGCCCCCGCGTCCCACAGCGCATACGCGTACGCTACCCTATCCTCTCCTACACTCACCCTCATTCTCTACTCCAGAGGAAACGTCGAACGTTACCTAGAGAAGGCAATGGCACAGTACATACAGCCACACGCCCTTCGTGCTTGCGGGTGACTTCAACGTGGATATAACCACGAACGACTGGCTCGTCCACCACATGATAGACGTGTACTCGTTGCGACGCATTTCCGACGGCAACATACAACCGACAACCATAAGGGGAACGTGCATATGCCTCATCTTCGCAAACTTCACAATGAAAACTCTTCAAAAGCAACCCCTGCCGCTACACTTCACCGATCACAAGGCCGCCGTCTTCAAAGCGCCCCGTGCACCGACGCAAGGAATCGCACGCGTTCCCTAAATAAACACAGCCCCACCACATTCTCCGTCTTCTCTTATACATTCTCATTTATCCTTTCAATAAAATTCCCGCTCAAGCTATCCATCTCTCCGCTGCTTCGCATCCACACATGCTTCCCTTTAGCGGGAGATGGCGAATTTTTAGATGCGAAGCATCTTATGCTCGGGGCTCTGTCCGTCCCTCCCGCGTCCCCCCGTCCCGCGTCCCCCCGTCCCGCGTCTATGAAAATGACGGAGCGCGCGCGCCTCATTCTCTCCCTCCTGCGCAGCGCCGAGATGAGAACCCGGACCACTGCCGTGAAATGAGAGCGGCGACGTTCCTCCCGCTCAAGCTAATTATCTCCCCGCTGCTTCGCATCCACACATGGTTCCCTTTAGCGGGAGATGGGGAATTTTTTTTCCCACTTCTTGAGTTCACAGTGCATGCGGCTCTAGATTTCTGTGTTGGTTTGCTATGAGCGACATATGTTGTGAAACCACACATTATTTTATTAGTTATTTACATAAGATACTTTCAAGATTACAAGATATAAACAAGAAGTATTTCCATAACAATTGGAATGAAAATTGTTTTTATCTGCAGCAGTGGTAGTTCACATGGAAGGACAAAATGATGCATTTTACATGGACAATTCCTTTGGGATGCTCACAAGCTGTTGGGTTTGTGTTTTTATGTTCTCATTCTCTTCAATTAAAGTTCATCTGAATGTCAGTGTTATACGGTGTGTCCTGTTCTCGTCTTCTACCATATTAGACACGCTGTTCACCACTGTGTTGCTGTGCCTGCCCCCTTGTAGGTTTGTCACAACTGCCAATTGCAAATCTGCACATATTTTTCGAGATTTTACTGAACGATACATTTCGTACAACTCTAACCACCTAGCCAGGTGGAATACTCTGATGTCGTATCTAAGACCCTACTTGCCTTGGCACTGACACAGACCCTATTGCAAAACCCAGCGCCGCTGGGTACCAGCGTCCAGTGCCATGCCGGATTATGGGCCCACTATCGCGCTGGATACTGGGACGCTGGAGCGGCATTTTACTGGGAGGCGCTGGTACTCCCGCGAAATACGGCTCTACAGCGTTTAAATAGCGGTAGCTATGTGCCATAAATAAATATATTAGTGAAAGAAGTGATATAGAACGCATTAACGCAATAAAAAAAAAGAAAAAAAAAGCCATAGGAAAAAAAAAAAGTATCCGTCAGGAGGATTCGAACTTGCCACCTCCTGACTCCGAACTGAGTGTTCTACCCACTACGCCACGCCGGAACATGCTCAGGCGTGCGTAAAACAACTATTTAACCAACAAACACACGGTTCGGCTTCATGTTTACATGTCGCACAGTCACGATAGACGCGATCTTCCTTTCCAAATAACAACTGCGTCTTTATTAGACACAAACGAACGGCGGCCGGTACTGAATGACATGCCGATAATGGCAAGAGCGCTAAGTTTCTTTTAAGAATTCACATGTTAACTACGAAAAAATATGAAATACACCTAGAGCAGGCACTGTTTGCTGGCTATTACTGCCGCTTTCTTTAATAGCCGTTTCTCGCTCTTGCTACTGGTCAACATTTACAGAGGTTTTATGATGACTAGTTCGATAAATAGGTGTGTACATGATTGAGTATTGAGTAGTGTTATCGCGCAAGCGACGATACGCCAGTACAGCGGGCGTGCCAGTGTACAGATTTGCAGTTCTATCGATACCTATAACTTAGAAACCGCTCAACTAAATACAAATACAATGCGCTAAAGGAATATGTCACTATGTTAGTTAACTAAGGCGTACCAAATTACCGACTGACAATTATGCGTTCTTACATAAGAGTCACGAGAAGTACAGGTAGCGCGGCCAGCAGCTTTCGGTTTCAGCTTGTGTGCGTTGCTGAAAGCGCGTCGCTTCGATGGTCATCGCTCCTTGTGCGGACACCGTACACAAGGAAAAAATGGTTCATTTAGGTTAACGAATGTCCAAACTGTACTTTACAGTCATCCTTACGCTTTAGAATTGCGTGTACTTAAAGCGCGAAGCGCCTGTAACATGTAGACGGACACGGCCGGCACACTAGGCCTAACGCTCGCTGGGAGTCTCGCTGGGTAGGACCGGTCTCGGCGCAGCTGAGTTGCGATGGTTGAAGTTTCTGTATTCAAGCTTCGGAACCTTTCTAATGGTTAACAAAAGTTCAGCTGAAGTAAGTGGAAGGGCAAACAGTGCCAGAGATGCGTTTCCGGTGTGGTGATATCGAACGGCGGCTGTTTTTCTGGCCTCCCATGGGTGGGGTTGCGAAGCCAGAGCTGAATTGCTTCTCGTCAACTGTGCGGCGATGTAACGATTTGCTGTTTCTGGTAGGACCGGCTCCTCCAGACTTATAAACACTGCAAAATGTAATCATTACAACAACCCATCCCTGAATGAATGCAGCGATGAATGCACAAAACGTGCATTCATCGCTGCTACGTTCTCTGCAAGAATTAAAGCCGTTACTGAATCTGCGTGAATAAGAAAAAAAGCAAGCTAACAAGCAAAATAATCAGCGTTGGCTCCTTTGTGTTATTAAACAATTTTTTCTGCATTCCAAAGGGAAAAATAAAAATGACGGTGATTTCACATGTATCACATAATGTCTTGCGCTTATCATTCTCTTTCTCCGCCAAGCTAGAAGTTGTGAAAATGTTTGGGACCTGTTAGCAGGCCCCTGGCCAGGGGGGCTAGGGGCCCGGGCTTCCCCTCAAAATTCGGTTGGAAGGGGGGCGTTTACCGAGGAAAAATAATAAAAAATCGGTGTTTTTCAAGGCTTTCAACAAGTGCCCCCCCCCCCCCCCCCGAAAAAAAATTTTTGGCTACGGGCCTGCCTGTTAGGGTAGCATCCATTGGTACCATCGAATCAAACATTCTATATTCAAAGATACCGAAACATTCCGCCGCATACACTACAGAAACTTGCATGCCGCACTGGAAGAAACAGTGCAGGCTCCAGTGTGCACCAGCGCACTCCAGTGAAAATTCCAGCGTTTCCAGCGCTTCCCAGTACGCGCCAGCGTCACAGCGGCCAAGCCAACGCCTCTACCAGTGCGACCCAGCTCTGTCCCAGTGCGCTCACCGAAGTGCCAGTGAATCCCAGCGTGTACCAGTGTTCCCAGTGCGATCCAGCGCCAAAAAACGTACTGGTATCACGCTGGGGGGGCGCTGGTTTTTGCAATAGGGGAGAGATTTCTCCGACTATGAGCGACAAGAGAGGCTTACCTTTTTTTTCCCTATAATCACAGAAGTGATGTACTTTACGATCGCTCAAGGGTCTCTGGGATGGTAACTTATTCAAACATTGCAAGCAATGATGGAAGGGGCAATGGTGCAGTTATTCCGAATTTTAAAGAGCTGTTTAATTTGACATATTGTGTCAAAACAAAAAAGGCAATACAAAAAGCCAAGTCGTAGTTTTAGAAGTATCAATAATTTCATTCATAAAACTTGAACTCGTCTTCTTGAACAGGGGCTGTGGTAAATCTTCTGTGGCCCCATGCCAGGTAACTGGGCCAATCTTCCAGCAAGCACTTTTGTAATGGCTTCATGAAATGAGGGAAAAAGCACGCACAGACTGGAAGCCAGCATAAGAAAATTAAATATCACTAATGCACACTTCGGCTGCCTCCACACAAGAACGTAAAGATAAGTACCATGTTTAAAGATGATCATTTGCGAAGTTAGAAAAAGATATCGACATTGCCCAACAGATACTAGTGCACCATCACTTACAGGCCCGAGAACTTTGCAGGACTCATCACTGTCGTTACCCCTGCGGATGCAGCTGCTTTTGGTAGAAATCCCATTAACGGTAGAAATCCCATTTGGTAGAAATCCCATTAACGATACGGCCAGGAGAGCACAAAGTCGTAGGCGGCTAGATAGATAGATAGCTTGATGGATGGATAGATAGATAGATAGATAGATAGATAGATAGATAGATAGATAGATGGATAGATGGATAGATAGATAGATAGATAGATAGATAGATAGATAGATAGATAGATAGATAGATAGATAGATAGATAGATACGCTCAAAGTCGCCGAAGTTCGCTAAGAAATGCTTCGCATTTAAAAAAAGGTCACAATTGTGGTGTCATGGATGGCTATTGCACCAGGGCATTGCACCCGCTCACACGGTTTTATCTGTCGAGCAGTTTCTGACCAGCAAAAATATTACTGGGATAACGCATCCTCCTTGTTCACCTGATTTGGCTTCATGCGACTTTTTTGTTAATTTCCTAAGGTAAATCGTGTTAAAGAAAACCTATTTTAGCTGAGTTGAAAAGGTTCAGTAAAAAAGCCGATTCCCATCAAGGGCCTCCCAAAAACCTCGTTCCAGAACTGGTACCCGAAGCATGGGAATGCTGATGCGGACTACTTTGCAAGTGATAATGTGTCACGGTGAACTGATTTTGCACCTGGTATATATATATATACCGGGTGTTGAAAAGTTAAGCTTTCTCGTTTTATTAAAATTCGGCACTGGGAAGAACATGAAAACCACCTTTACAGATAACATATATATCCTGGGGACACAAAGTGAGAAGATAATTATCACTGTCAGGAGCCCAATTAACTCAGATTCATTAATTAACTTTTTAGTAACTGCAGCAAGCAAGCATGTTTATATTGAAAAGTTGAAGGGAGTCGCGTTTATACACAGTTCCATTTGGAAGAATTTTTCTAACACGTCTGTGCTCCGAGATATCCCGCTGCAAAGTTTGATTACGCATGCAGGGCGCTGTGGATCAGCGCAATGTTCCTCCTCGATGTGACGAACAGTCATTGCTTGCTATCGCCAGCCAGTAGCAAAAGGGTAACCGTTATCATCTTTGCCTGTGCCTTCGAGCCGTTATCAGATTAAACGACGCAAGCAATTGCCACGGCCCGCCGCCGCTGACTGTCTCGCATGCGTAATCAGGTGAACCACAATTAATCTTTGCAGCGGGATATCTCGGAGCACAGACATGCTAGAAGAATTCTTCCAAATGGAACTGTGTATAAATGCGACTGCCTCAAACTTTTCAATACAAACATGCTTTCTTGCTGCAATCACTAAAAAGTTAATTATTGAATCTGAGTTAATTGGGCACCTGAAAGCGATAATTATTGTCTCATTGCGTATCCCCCTGGATGTATAAGTTATCTGCAAAGGTGGTTTTCATGTTCTTCCCAGTGCTGAATTTTAATAAAACGAGAAAACTTAACTTTGAACACCCGGTATATTGTTATGACAAAGAAAGACACCAATGTTCGGGCGCGCGGGGAGCTGTAGCGAAGCAGAGAAAGACGAGGCAAAAAAAGAACAGCCGGTCCAGCGTACTAGCGTTGTATCTTGTCTCTTGCTTGACAATGGCGCAGTCAACGAAGACGAAGTGCTACGTCTACGATTCTTCGTCCATGGCAGTCACCAACGTGCACCAGCAGTAAGTGCTGCTTGAGGACGGCGTCCAGGCCTCCTTGGCACCTGCTCGCCTGCCGCCACTGCCACCACCGTTCGGGGACGGCGTCTAGGCCTTCTCGACGGCTCCCCACCACTGCAGAGACGCCGTGATACATGTTCACCAGAAGGGACGCCATCCACGCATCCTTGACCACAGACCTTGCCGCCGTGAGCACCGGGCTCACGGCGGTAAGGTCTATGGCTTGTCCAGGGCTCAGGGGCTCGTCGGGCGCCTCGGCCGGCAACCGTGCGTAACTCTTGCGTATACGCAAGGAACTCTTCTCGTCAACTCCACCGCGTGTCGTAGCTGAACTCCGGCTTCGCGCCTGCCGCTTCACCACCGTCGGCTGTTTGGGCAGTGCCGGTGTTCCGCGGCTTCCAAGACGTTTTCCTGTGGGTCGAGACCATGAATTCTCTCGGCACCCTCTTTGCCTGGCCGGAATATGGCAAGTGGGTAATTGCCATCGACCACCTTCGCGATGCCGCCAAGGCATGGCATGCCTACGAGGGCGTCAGACAGAGGTCCCGGTCTGAATGGTGTGCGAAGTCTATTTCGTCCCCTTTCGCATGCCTGTGACCCCCCTGATCCCCGACCGAGCTTCGACCACGCACCTCGACGGGGCAGCTGTGCCATGCAGCCCCTGCGCAGAGAGCACCGCGGATGGCCACGCGGCAGACACCAACATCGGCAGCGAGCAGGGTTCCTTCCAGAGAGCTCCTATTCAACGATATTGCCATCTACACTACCATCACCAGAGATGACGACCACCTTCAAACAAGAACGGTCGCTGACGTGCACTCCGAGACCAGCAGCGCGTGCGAACAACCAGTTACCAGCTCTTCTCGTGCCTGACACATAAGACTTTGTGAAGAGCCCTCTGGGTGTTCTATCGTCTACCCTGAGGAAGCATGCACTGGAACCACCCGTCATGACACCCGATGCCCCATCCGAACCACCTCCAGAGCCGTCGGATTGGGGCATCGGGACATGGCACTTGCAAAGTGACATGTCCCTAAGTGAAGCCGTGGCGTTTGTCAACGTTGTCATCGAAGACCGGACTAGAGCCAAAGTCCATCGATGGTTCAAATGGAGACCTAAGCTTCCCTGACCTGAGCAGCTCTGCGACACAAGACATTAGGGCGGACGTAAACCCGACCTTGCGGCTTGCCAATTAGCTCGCGGTGGCTGCTGAGCTCATCTCCCCTCAACTTGGCATTTCACGGCCGCCGACTTTACGGTGCGAAACACCGCCGACAGCACGTTCAGGTGTGCGACGTGACGATCGTCGGAGGCACCTTCCCACACCGAATATTAACGGCTACCCGCTTGTTGCGTCTTCTGCAGAGCACGTCGAGTCGCAGCGTGGCCAAGACCTGCGGCCGCAACGAGGCAGTCAATGTCGACCACCTGAGACTTCGACACCTCAGCAAGACAGGTCCTGGCGTGCACATGAGAGACCACTGCGAGTTCGCCAGGGTTGCCCACCAGACCCACTTACCGCAGCTCCACCAGCAAAGTCGCAGCGTGGACGAGCCCGACCACTGCGAGTTAGCCAGGGTCGCCCACCAGACCCACTTACCCCAGATCTACCAGCCCAGTCGAAGCGTGGCCAGGACCGACCACTATGATGCAGCCAAAGCCGCCCACCAGAGACACTGTCTGCAGCTTCGCGCGCTCTGCAGTCATGGCTGAGTGTGATGACAAAAAAAGACACCGATGTTCGGGTGCGCGGGCAGCTGGAGCGAAGCAGAGAGAAAGACGAGGCAGAAAAAGAACAGCCGGCCCAGCGTACAGGCGTTGTATCTTGTCTCTTCCTTGACAATATATATATTGTAATGAAGAAGAAAGAACAAAGAGACAACGCCCTTGCTGCGGGCCGGCTGTTCTTATTCTGCTCGTCTTCTTCTTCTCTGCTTCGCCATCGCCGCCCACGCGCCCGAATCCCAGCGTAGTTCTTGGTCATGACACTCGGCCATGACTGCAAGCGCTCGCAGTTGCCGATAATGCTTCTGGTGGGCGGCACTGACTGCATCGCAGCGGCCGGTCCCGGCCACGCTGCGAATCTGCTTGGAGATCTGCCTCCGTGTTTTCTGGTGGGCGATGCTGGCTGCATCGTGGTGGACGGTCCTTATGTCGCTGTAGACGCTGGGGCTTGGCTTGAACCTTTGTCGACGACTCCGGGGGAGGACATTGAGTGTGTTGCGGTGGTCGACAACCTCGGCCACGCTGCGACTTTGCAGGAAATGTCTCGTGTTGTTCTTGCGTGCGGAATTGGAAGCTTCGAGGTACTCGAAGTTCCCGGCCATGCAGAGACTTAGCATGAACTCTCTACGACGGTTCTGGCGGGCGACACTGGCTGTTTCGGCAAGGTCGCAGACCCACCCGTTTGTCCCGCCACAGTTGGTGGGTCGAGCTGCAGCTAGATGTTCTGCGAGGCGTCCGTGTGAATGGATTAGCCATTTCCCGAAATGAGTTGCGACGCAGTGTATGGTCTGTTAGCAAATTTGCCGTACAGCTCCCTGAGGTAGTCGAGCTGGTGGTTCCTGGCGAAGTGTTGCGTGCACACGAGGTTTCCCGGGAGGAAATAGTGTCCCCAGCAGGAGAGTTGGTCTGGTAGGGCTCAGTGATGAGTAGTTCATCTGGCACGAAAGGGGTGAGCGCCTCCATATCCTCAGATGCCAACGAGCACGAGGGCAGTATCTCCGACCGAGGGAGGCCTGGCACCGATATTGTCGGGTCGAATACCGACGCAGAGTCCGGGACCTGCAGAGAAGGACTACGGCCGCTCCAGTCAAGGTCAATTGCAGGAAAGTCCACGATGTCCTCCGCCGATGAACTGCAACGCACAGCTGTAGACTCGAGGCGGTGCCCCTCCTGAGCTTCATCCTCGGTAGCGGTCAGACTGGACTGGGTGGTGGGAGAGAAGTGGGAGGGAGTCCGGCCAAAAGCAGCAATGAGCTTGAAGGTCCACTCCGCCCAGGATTGCTGCCGCACGCCTTCATATCTATGCCACGCCGCGGCACCATCTCCAAGGCGGTCTATGGCCAGACACCACTTCTGCTGTTCCGTCCACGCCTTGCGAGCTCCGACAGCGTTGACGGTCGCTACCCAGTTGTCGGCGTCGTCCTGAAAGCCGCGAAACTCCGGAATTTTGCAGGCAGCCGGCGATGTTGGGATGACAAGCGAAAATCGAGAGAGTGCCAACGCGAAACAGCCCAGCTGGTGCGAGAGCTGGTTGAGGGTACACCGGAACTCTCGGCGCTGCTCGGGTGAGGTGGCCTCAAGGTCGTGTGAGGCAGCTACCTCCAACATGGCGTTCATGGCGCTCAATGCCGGCACTATCGCAGGAAGCAGCGCGGAGCTCGACGCTGTCAACGCGCTGACCGTGACGCGGAGTCGCGAGATGGTACGGGAAAGCTCGGCGGCCCTTTCAGGTAATCCGCACGGGGAGCCCACGGTGACGTCCGCGGAGCACGAGGTGGTGACTGTGCTCACTGCGGCAGGATCCTTGTCAAAGGAAGCTTGAACGGCTCCCTTCTGCATCTCAGGAGCCGATGAAGTCCTGAGCGATGGGTTGTCGCCACGGGAAGGGTGAACAGCGTTCCCGGGCAGCAGGATGCCGTGCGCTGTCTTGACGACGGCGGGGTAAACCTGCCTTTTGGGCATTGAGGAGGCTGGGACGCCGTCCTCGAATGGTGGCGTATACCCTACCGGTAGTCGTAGGGTCGTCGGGTCCATGAGCGAGGAAGCGTGGACGGCATTCCTCAGACGGAGGGATTCCGCTGCCGATGACCCACGAAGGCAGATGGCTTCAGCCGGACGGTTCAGGTTTCGTAGACTGCGCCATTGTAATGAAGAAGAAAGAACAAAGAGACAACGCCCTTGCTGCGGGCCGGCTGTTCTTATTCTGCTCGTCTTCTTCTCTGCTTCGCCCTCGCCGCCCACGCGCCCGAATCCCAGCGTAGTTCTTGGTCATGACAATATATATATATATATATATATATATATATATATGTGTGTGTGTGTGTGTGTGTGTGTGTGTGTGTGTGTGTGCGTGTGTAAAAGTAAAACTTCACTTAAACGAACTTCAGCGGACCTCGGGAAAAAGTTTGTTACAATGAAAGTTCACTTAACTGTTGTGTTATTCTAAGCTCAAGGATACATTGGGTGTTGTAATGAAATTTCACAACAATCATTTCCCACGCTGCTCCTTTGTGTGGAATATATGATAACTGAATACTTTGTGCGAAATGCAGTAATCTTTTGCTACACTTCTTTACATAAGGCTGCAGCGATAACCTAGTTAATTGCTATGTCCAAGCTCTCATGAACCCTCTCCGGCCCAACAAATTACCGGGCAGCAAAGGACGTTAGTGAGAGTGATAAGCAAAAAATCGAGTTTTTCTTCCGGAGAAAGCTTTTTTCTTCTACTCATGATGAGAAGCACTTGATTGTACGGCTAAGGCTACATCAGTCGCTGCAGCTATTACTCCGGCTGGGTTCGAAAAGATTTAGGCAGCCAATGAAGTTCAAGGTCTGTGGATGTAGTTTTCTTCACTTGGTATCCAATCACCATTCTAAAAGTAAAATCACCGTTTCCACGATTAGCTGCTGTGGTGCTGCATTGGTGGAGCTGGTCGCAAAGGCCACGCCAAACATTTCCGCAAAATGTGCCGTTGTACTTGTTCAAGTGGGATGAGCATCACCTGGGAGTCCCTGGATAGTCGGACGGAATATGTTCGTAGATATGGAATACACGTTTCACTGAAATTCGTTCAACTGATGTGTGCTTGCATGGGGTTCAATGGCGCTTCGTAAGGGATTTAAAAAAAGTTCGCACAACCTGAAAAGTTTGTTTCATTGGCTTTCGTTCAAGTGGCATTCTGCTATATATATATATATATATATATATATATATCTTACCGAAAGCACAACGTGGAGCTTCCAACTCAAACGCCTTGAAACAAAAGAAAGGTACCGCACAAGTGCAATAAGGCGGAGACTCAATACTTGCAGAAAACCCATATAGCTGTAGCCAAGCAAAACCAAGCAAAACAGAGTGAAGACTGTTTCAAGAAGTACCAGCCACTAATGACATTTCATTCCTTAATTTACAACATTTTTCGTCATTCAAAAGAAGACACATGCAAAACAAAAGAGTGAGCGAAGTTTTGAGGGAAAAGTGTGTTTGTACTTTTCGCAAAATCAGATACTTTAAAGAGGTGGAAGGAAATTGGGAAGTGGCTAGAACATTGAATTTTCATGCGTCCATTGTAATAGATGTTGTACAGCACTGCCAATTGGGAACCAATAAACATTTGCCAATAAGTTTCGAATTCAGCGTATGTTAAATTTTCTTTCATTATTGGCGGATTTTGAGGAAGATTACTTACTGCAGCAGGTTTTGCATGAGTCATAACGGATTAACATGACAACGGGCTTTTGATAACGTACAAATTACTCATACTTCAGTTTGTCCACGTCATAAATATTTATATGCGATCAGATATAACATGATATGTTACTAAAGAACGACAATATGATTCACTGACGAAAACTGCTAAGTTCCCACCCATACTTGCTTCGAGCAAGCAAAAATCCAGAACACCGCTATATTTGCCAAACGGCGTATTTCGCGCTGCGTAGGAACGGGCACTTACAAAATAACGTAATGCTACCGCGGACGAGAAGAAATGTCCTAACACTGATCTACAATTGGAAAACTGAACATGGTTCGTGGTTTTCTTCGCAAATTGGACCAGAATGAATAGAGTCACAGAAAAAAATTGGCCGCGAATCAGCGTGCTTCGCTGCAAATGTCCACGAAAGACAATAGTCTTCTGCTGGCCATACTACTATGATTTGCCTTGCCTCAGACAACGCCTCCTCTATGTTTAATCGGCCGCATCTGGCTGGCATTGATAAAATCGAGGAGGCGCTGCGCTATTTTGCGCGAGATATGGACGCCATCTGGTAGTGGCGTCTTGAAAGATGAGCTTGTGCAGAACCCAGAGCCACTGCCAGCTGCAAAACCATATTGTCGGCAGGGAGTTTTTTGTGCATAGCGTCGCAGTTCGTACATAGCGTCGCATTTTCGGCGCAGCCAATGTAACATTAGGTTCTTTAGAATTACGTATCAATCTATCTTCTAGAAAAGGAACACAACACCTAAAACTTACGTATTGATGTTGGGCCTCAGATATGCGTAAGATTTGCTTTTTGATCGACAATGTTCACAAGTATGAACGCGGACACCAGTTAAAGATGGCTGGGCGTTCAGCAACTGGTTAAACTTTGGCCGGGTGGCTGAATCGTATGACCGACAGACAGACAGACAGAGAGACAAAGAGACAGACAGACCAACAGTCCCAAATTTCTGCGATCAAGTATCCCAAGAAGGACTATCGTCTTTAAAAATGCTCGGCTTCAGTGCATTTGGAAGATCCGTGTGTGTGTTGCTTATTCACTTTTACGCGGAAGTGCACCGCAAAGCACGAAAAAAGAACCAATGTGCGCGCTGAGATGTCGCGTGGTTTCTTTGTCGCGGCCTCCACTGCCGCTGGATGCCTTGGGCGTCTCGCTAAATGCGCCCTCTCGCGGTAGCCGGGTGTGCGAGACGCATTACATTTGTTTCTGTGGAACGCGGCGATTAGGACGGCCGGAGATAAACCTGCCGGCGCGCAATCTCGGAGGCCATGGCCGGCCTCAGAGCACAGATAACCTAGTATTAGCGCGAAAGAATAAAACTCAAGCATACGTTGCATTCTACCTGCCGTTGAAACGTAGCTGCTGTCTGCCTTTCAAACTTCACTATTGGAATTCGCAGATAAAGCGTTGAGTGGGATCTCTCGGAGGTATCGCAACTTACTTACCCGCGCCGGCCTTCGAGCACACATAACCTCAACGCGGAAAGATGAAAGTCAAGAGTCTAGTGCTATGCACCTGCCTTGGGAACGTAGCTATAATCTCCCTTTGAAACGTAGATCCAACGTATCTTCTTTTGGAACGTAGTGAAATCGCAGATGAAGAAGTCGAAGTACGAGACGCTACAGCTTCAATGACATTGCGTACAAGACCCGGCAAGCTTAAGTATATTATATATTCATCAAACGCTCCTTAATTTGATGACGCTTGTTCGCAATGCGGTTAATTGAAACGATCCTCGGGGCACCGCAAGCACGAACTGCCGCGAATGTGCGAAACAAAGGAGTGAGAACTCCACGGAGGAAGGAAAAAACTAAGGATAGGGCCAGCCTAGTCCGCGTGCTGTTAGAGAAATGTTCAGGAAGGAAATGACGTCTCAGGCGGCCACATGCACTGGGCACAATGGCGGCGTTGGTGTGATTACGTGGTACGCCATGTTGGGCTGCTGCGGCGTGTGCGCTTCCGTAGGTGTCGTACGAAAGGTGGTGGACAGTGTCCATTGTCTGCGCCGCGTTGTTAGCGCCGCAGCATTCTCTCAGCGCATATTGTACCCACCAGAGTTAATAAAACTGGCGGAAGCCACGGGGCTTGAACAGTGCATGGAACGAGCGCGTATCCACGAACCGTGCAGCGAATGAAGCTGATGAATTATTGGAAGTGCTAAGCCAAATCATGCTCAGGCACCATAACAGAAGGGAACCACTCTCCATGATGAGCGACATGCAGGCCAGTGGCGATTGGGCAGTGTTCCTGCTTGTGAAAGCGGACGGAACATTTCTGCCCTTCAAGATGAGATGAGCACATCATATACAGGGTGTCCCAGCTATCACGCAGCGCGATTTTAAAAAAGAGGAACGGCGTTACGCGAAGTAGACCTAGTGCATATTGTTCCCAATATACTGTAGTAGCCGCTACTAATCTTTTCGTTAATGAGAATTAATTAATTAGTCATAATTAAAATTGTAACTCCAAAAATACTCACCTAATTATCAAAGTGTCAATGAGGCAAATGTGGGCATGTTGAAAAGACATCTATCTGTGCTACTTTCAACAACGTACTAATTGCGTGCTAATTTTTTTCTTTCGGATTCGATTGTTGCTTCATGCATAGCCTCCCGAGATTGCGCACCGGCGCGCGACCTCGGAGGCCATGCACAAGCAACAATCGAATCGAAAGAAAGAAATTAGCACGCAATTAGTACGTTGTTGAAAGTAGCACAGATAGATGTCATTTCAACATGCCCACATTGCCTCATTGACACTTTGATAATTAGGTGAGTATTTTTGGAGTTTCAATTTTAATTATATCTTATTAATTAGTTCTCATTAACGAAAATTAGTAGCGGCTACTACAGTATATTGAGAACAATATGCACTAGGTCTGCTTCGCGTAACGCCGTTCCTCTTTTTTAAATCGTGCTGCGTGATAGCGGGACACCCTGTATATATTTTCGTGTGGTATATGTTTCCATTAACAACTTGCTAATGCGTATTGATACAGCCTTACTGTTTTGTGCAGTTGTCATTCACAGTTGTTCGCCGTGCAGTAGGTCACCGGTTGCACAATGCTGAAGAAGGTGTGCTTTTTTTCGTCTGGAACACGGGCACGCCGACCGGACGAAACGTGAGAGAAACCGTAGAAACCGGCATACGCTCGATCGCGTTTTCTACGCACTGCGTGAAGATCGCGTGCAAGTCCCAAAACATGGTGGAAGCTGTTCAAGATGAAGAGCTTCAGCAGCGGTTCGCACGCTAGGCATAAAAGACACGGGCGTCTTGAGCTACGGTCACACTGTGAACGAAATCGCAAACGACGAAAATAGCTGGTTTTGCACTGGTCTTATGAAGAATAAGTAAGGGATGTGCGTAACCACCAAGAAATTAAAAATGATTTGACAGTTTATTGTTTAAGTTATACTTTAGATTGCACGGCATTCGTTTAATAACTCCTGGGGTTTGACGTCCCAAGGCCATGGTTACGGCATTCATTTCATTCAGAGATTTCCCGCTTCTCGTGTAATCCCAATTAACGTGCTTTCAAAGTATCATCATCATCAGCCTGACTGCACCCACTGCAGGGCAATGGCTTCTCCCGTTTGCCGCTCATCGAGCAAGATCATGTCCTTAAAGCGTCCACGTTATAACCGAACACGTCTTAATCTCATCCGCCCACCTAACTTTGTCTCTCCCTCTCGGGTTTGCCTTCTTTCGGAATCCAGTTCGTTACTCTGTATAAGCGGCGTTTGTCTTCCTTACGCACTTAACACCCTGCCCATGCCTATTTCTTGTTCATGATTTCGACTAAGATGTCCTCAACACCCGTTTGTTCTCGCACCCACTGGGCTCTTCTTCTCCCTTATGTCTACACCTATCCCATTTATTTCCAATGCTCGTTCCGTCATCCTGAATTTAGGTTGAACGCTTTTTGTAGGCCTTCAGGTTTCTGGTAAGTACCAGTAAGATGCAGTTGTTGTATACCTTCCTTTTGAGAAATATTGGTAAACGATGATTGACGATATGAGAATGCCAAGCGAATGTGCTAAACCCTGTTCATATTGTCGTTACCTCGGTTTTATCCTTCGGCTTCACGGTAACAACCTGCCCTAAGTAGACGTATTCCTTTATCATTTCCAGTGCCTGGCTAAATTTCGCAAATGGCTGTTCTTCTCCGGGAACGTTGCACATTACTTTAGGCTTCTGCTATTATTAACTTACAAAGCTACCGTTCTGATTAACTTTCGCAATTGAGTATTCATGGGTTGCTCATCATCCCGCGAGTTACCCATGAATGTAATGTCATCAATGAATGGCAAGTTACTCAGGTATCCTCGATTACGACGAAAATTACGGAGTTTACACTGTATCCCAAACTCTCCCCAATCTAGGATCCTGGCATTCCCATGTAAGCACGTGGTGGAATGCATATTGGAAATATTGTATCTCCGTGGTATTGGTAGTGACGTTTCCTTCCTTGTCCTTTCTTGCATACATCTCATTTTCGCCTGTGGCTTGTTTTCACTTCACCGCTTTGAAGCTTCGTCCGTTCTTTAGATTATGTTCGCTGCTCTCTATATTGTACCTTCTTAAGTCTGCCACCTGATGCCTTATCACCAACTTCAAAAGCTCGGCCAGTTCTATTTTCTCAGCGTAGTTTGATGTTTTTATGTTTTGACGTTTGTGAATGAAGTTTTTGGTCTCCTGGGAAAGCTTTTCATTCTCCTGTCTAATGACTGTACCTCCAGCTTCCACTGCACACTCCGTAATGATACTCGTCGGATTATCATTCGTTGAGTCACTGCTAATGTCGGTTTCTTTGGTTAGAGCCGAGTATCTGCACTAGAGCGAAATACTGAATTCATGTACTTGCCGTCGGAGAGCAAACTCAATTATTGGCTACTTGCGTATCAATGTCTGCCGTTCCTTCCCCATGTCTAGAGGGAGCACGAGACCTTACCATTCCATGGTCACTGCATTGTACTTTGCTATCCATTTCCACATCCTGAACGGGTGTGCGGACAGTATCCCTCCATTTCATTGACAGCAGGGCTGGGCAGGGATACTCGAAAAAGTATTCCGCAACACAGATACTCAAAACATGGGTTCGAAGCCTAAAGTACAGATACTGAGATACATTTGTCTTTGACGTAGAGGGATATTTCGGAGATAGTTTCGCAAAAAGACGGAAAAAGTATTGCGGAATACAGATACAGCAATACAGTACGGAAACACTTTTATTTCGGGGATGGTCATACTCAAGAAAAAAAAAACATTTATTAAGTGCAGCATAACATTGCAAATGTTGCAGCGCTAAGAAACTTGCAATGTATTTATTTATCACAGTACTCTGAGCGCCGTTAAGGCATTGTGAAAAGAGGTTTACACCGTACACAATTGTTAATAACGACATATTTACAGGTATCAGTTGCTATTGAAATTTTATTTTATCACCGCAAGAGTACCACGCATTACACACCGAAAAGGACATACTTCGTTGGCAACAATATCAGCTACGCCAGAAAGAGCATAGTTCAAGGAAATCGCCGGAATCACTAACGAACACCACTAAATGGGAAAAAAAGTACACATTTGTTGAACATATAAGAAATATTTTGCTGAAAAGGCTGGTGTGTTAATTACACTTAAGCAACAGGAGCTCCTCAAATAGGCCGTCATGAAGACATCGTCGGTTCGGCCTCAACACCAGACTCGCCAACGAGAAAAGTATCTATACTGCGGCAGAGGAGCACAAATTCGTGTTATAGCGGATAAATTCCGCCTTCATGGCCAGATAGTCCTGCAGCATGGCGATATTGTCACGTGGTCGTGACGTCGACGAAGGCAGCAGGCGACGTGTCCGAAATGAAACTGTTTATTAGGCCAAACTTGTGGCCGGTAAACGGAGAGTAAGATTACAGCAATACACGCTGGCACTGATAGCGGCGAACAGAGCGTCGGCCGTCGATCAACTAAACGTCGTTGGAGCGCGCCGGCTTTTATGCATCACGCGTCGAACATTCTAGCCTTATCACTGGTCATCGCGCACGCTCTGGAATAATCTCGAGTGGTCGCGTCTTGCGCGCAATCTTAACAAAACGATCTACAATAATCGCGAAGGTTGTAGAACAATAAGGCACGGTTTGAGTTGAGCTTTGCTGACGGTTTTTGTGGGCGAAAACCGAATACAACAAAAGTGAAAACAAGAATAGCGCGTGGCAATATCCCTTCTCGGGTCATCTAAATACAGGAAAAATTCCGCCCTCACGTGCGTATGTTCTGACCGTTCAGATGCCGAAGTGTCCCCGTCTTCAAAGTCGTAAAAACCGTCAATAATCTCCACCAAAGACGACGACTCGTCGAACGTGTCCGTTTGGAGCGGTGCATGCGCCTCAGCCACTCAACGCGCAAGCTCGCAAAGTCTGAAGATTTAGCCACTTCGCTTGAGGTCCACCGCATCTTGAAGAATGGGTGTGAGCAGGATGCAAGTTTTCCCTCATTATTTTCCATACTGAAAAACGCAGAAAAGCGCTTTTGGAGACCGGTTAGACAGCTGTCTAAGATGATAGATCCCTAACTAAGCATACTTTTGGCGCAAATCAAACGAGGACATATAACACAAAAGAACAGTCGGCGCCCGTCCTCTTCTTTTGTGTTATGTTTCCTCGTGTGATTTGCGCTAAAAAGTATCCTCAGTAATGAACCAGTACCAAGTACCTCAAACCAGAATTATGATAGATCCGTGCAGAATTTCTCGCTTCATAAAAATTAGCTTCTTTTCTACCGCGAGAGGTGTTGGCAGAAGCTCTCCGTAGTAGCCGCAGCTGCTTTTCTGCAAGATATCGATTGCTGAAAAAAAAATATTTTATAACGTAAGCTGGTTGATTTTCTCCGTTGATAGTGATCGAAAGTAACTTGTAATTTATAAACGTGACGACTCGTCAAAACATTTATAAAAAAAGTACCTCACCTGCTGCGATTGGGTGGAGAATCCCGCCATATTCGTCCAGAAAGTCCAACGCAGTGTCCCTTATACATGGTAGGTCGAGCTTCTCTGAGAGTGTCTTGAGTTTCTCTTTGTTCGTGTGAAGTACGTCCAATGTGTGGTAGAGAGAGCTCCACCGCGTGATGCAGGGTGTTCGCAGCTGTCTTCCGAGAACTGATAGCACCGTCTCTGCAGACTTTGGCCGATTTGATGAGCCCCAATACTGACCGCATTTCGGCATTGCACTGTCGTGGAGACGACTGCACGTAGGACTTCTGTTGAGGGTTTCTTGACGCCAGCGTGGCGACGAGGCTTAAAGCATGACACGCGCACGGCAGATGATGAGGAAGCGATGACCCTGACAGTTCAAGGGGAAACGTAACATCGATTTCCCGATCTGTAAAGAAACAAGAGGGGTCAGTAAGTTCCCGTTCCCTCCTTCACCAAAACAAATACGAACTCTTCAACCACAGATCAGGCGAAATAACTTGGAGAAAAATATTCGAAGATAGATATTAATGCGCACCGTCAGTGGTGTCATTGATTCCAAATTTTTTTGAAAGCCTTTACAAAGTTGCTTCCGTTGTCGGTCACTGTACTGTGCCTACGACTTGTACATGCTGTACATGCTGTGGGGGAACTAAGGAAACGATGGAACATGTACTGATTGAATGTGGCGATATCCACCCAGATATACGTGTGGACACGAGTCTACATGAAGCCTTGGGTTTTAGGGACAACAATGGAAAGCTGAACACGTCCGCGATAGAAATAAGTAAGAGACGGTTAGAGTATTGGTGGCAGAAAAGTAGAGATAAAGGACAAAAATGAAGAAGGGGGAAAATAAGGTCATTCTGCCTTAAGAAGCAGAGAGATGGACCGTGAACTTATATTTTTCTTTGCTGTAATAACATAGATTTAATCAATGTAGATAAGGCATTAGGCCAACATAAAAAGAAAGTTTTTTTTCCGAGCCTGGTGGCAGACATGTCACCGCCCCGTTATAAAGGGGACGCTCATAGCATCCATCCATCCATCCACTTGTTTCGTTTCCAGTCTGAAGTCTGCGTAGAGATTCAAAGGCAGGTCTTCTACACGGTCGTATGAGTGCGTTCCAAGAAAGTGTTTCAAAGCTAGACCTGTCGATTTGCGGTCAAGAGTGTCGAAATCAATCTGAAAAGACAGGGTAAATTACACAGGGTTATTTGCAGCATCCACTGACTGAGCAAGTTTAGGTATGAACAGCACTGAGTAATCTTTGAGGCGAATGATTCGTCGAATTTCTTGTCATCCGAGCACGGTTTTTTAGGACGAATCGTCTTGTTCAGTCAACTCGAGCTTTTCAAGAAAATCACCCAATGCTAGAAATTTACTCTTAGTCAACGCGTCGGTCAACCTCTTTCAAAAGTTATGCTTTCTGTCTCGGGTGCGGAGTCGCGCACGGGGCAAGAACGCCCGCGTACTATAGCAGATGCAAAAGTGCATAACTCTAATGGCCTACAAAATAATTGAATTTACCTAATTACCCAGTGTGCTGTTACATCCATGAAGCTTTTTGTTGAAGTAGACCACACGTCCGCAGTGGTACACTCATGTGTTGTCGCTTGTAGCTCAATTCTGATGCTGCGAAGTTTGTCTTCGAATGCGTCATCTATCCTTATCCCGAGTGTCCTTCGAGACATCAGCACCAAAATCAGGGCAGGTTCCTGAAAATATATGACATGCAGCGTTATTCGCCTAACACACAAATAGAGCAAGAACTTTTTTCCAGCTAGAACGCCGTCCCCTTACCTTTGACGAAATTTTGAAATACATCCTCCTCTACAAATCGCAGAGGGAGGAGGGATTTGACAATCAAGTTCTGCAGAAGCTCATCGAACTTCTTCTGAGCTGGACTGTTTTTAGCTAAACCAAAATAGTTGTGCAGACATGGTCTGGATTCTAGCTGCTTAGTGCTCTCGCATTCGTTTACTTTCTCGCGTCCAGAACTGCCCTTCCGGGGCCGCTTGAGGTACTGCTCATATTCTGTGGCACGATTTGGATATACCCTTCTGGGAATAAATAAAACGTATTCGAGCTCAAAGGAACGTATGGCAATTATAGAGACACAACTATAACAATTGGGATAAAGATACATCTTTATTAGCTTGAGATGAACTTTGAAGTTTGACGTCGATGTCCGCGAACCAGAAATTACTTTTCTGCAAAGCTTACATTCTGCTTTCAGCACCAAAGCATTAGATCCATCCTCTACGGGTCCAAAGAACGTGCCATCCAGTGTAAACCGTGCTGCACGGCCTTTAGCGTTCGCCATTGCTCAATCTTGTAACATGTGCTTCGGTGGTGCCTTGCCCGTCGTCGCCGTTCTCAAGACTGCAGCTCGTGGGACTCGTGTCGCGACTGGAGGGCTAAACCTTCCTAGTGTACAACGAGACGCCACTTAAGTACTGTAAAGACAGCTCAGCCAAGTGTTGCCAGACGACAGCTGTCGCGTCGGCAAAGGGCACTAACATTTCATTCTGGCTGGTGCTGCGATGACAGGTCATCGAACGTTCATCATTTTAAGGTGCCTCATCCGGTGGCCACACGCCATGGACGTCGGCGGCAGGATTTTGTTTTGTTTTTTATTTGGCAGGGGGAGGGGGGGATAGGCGGTACATTCGTTTAGCTTAGGCAATGTTTTTAGATTTCTTGGGTGAGGGGCAAGTACTGGTGCGGCTTGAGGGAGGCACGTGCCCCTTCTGCACCCTCTTGCCGACATACATGCCACACATACATTTACACACGACCGGGTGGCGGAGGGCCATCGACCGTGAGAAGGAATAGTTCTCCACAATATGACTTGGCGGGGATAACATGGACGCTTCAGCACTCAGTGGAGACACCACATTGAAAGCTGCCTACATACCAACTAGCCCAAGCTGCTACCCCCTGCCGAGTTTCGTCGGCGCCGGGCAGGACGGCTGTGAATTCGACTATTTTACCTACGTACAGTTGAGCCCAATATGTCAAAACTACACTATTGAAACCTTGGTTCCCCAAAATCACGTTCTTTGGGGGGTGAGAGAGTTTTAGCCCTCCGAGGTCGCTCCTGCCAGCTCTCTCAATACAATAAGTGGGAACAGGGACAGTGGGTCATTTCACAGACGGCTCACTGGGCGTTACCATAATTCTCTCTGGGCGGCGCTAAACAGGCGTGACCCCCCCCCCCCCCAAAATGCACTGTTGATGCTGTGGGCAGCTCAGCATAGCGGCGTTTTACAGCGAAAGCTGTTATGAGATCACAACAAGGATCGTTTTTGCTCCGTAGTTGTCCGCCGCCGCCGCCGGTGTCCGTAACCAATATCGCACGAAATAAGAAAAAACTAAATAAATAAAAAAACACCTGTGACAGAATGGGAATCGAACCCGGGTCCTCTGCGTGGCAGCCCAGCACTCTACCACTGAGCTACGCCACTGCTTGAAACTGCGATGAAAAACTGACCCTAGGCAAGCTTCATATCGGGTAAGGAATCGCGTTAACGTGTGTTGTAAATCGTTTTGGCGCAGTAAGGTAAGAACCAGGCGTCACACAATGCGAATTGCGTAACGAGTGGGGCGTTCAATGCTCCAACCCATTACAAAAGCCTGTAGCATAATTCTTCATTGTCGTCAGCCACAGCATCAACAAAGTGCACATAATTCGTTACAAGAGTGTAGCGGGCACCACGCTTTTTCTGAAGAATGACGAAGAATGGCATAGTAGACGCTTCCCCACTACACAAAAATTATGATGATTTATAGCGTAGTGGGTACCATGCAAGTGGGCTTGTAGTAGTTGCCCCAAGAGTGTTTAAAATAAAGGCTAAAGGCCGCACTTCCAGCTTTCGCTGTGGCTGTGCTGCGCCTTCTGCGCAGGCCTGGCGGTTTTTTTTTCAGTTATACTCGGCGCCTGGGCCGCAGGGGTGACTCCTCGCGTGGGCCATCTAACGCTTGGTGAAAAATTGAATAATGCTTTCACAACCACCGATGCTACCAGCTCCCACTCCAGCAAGCCCCAACAAGTGAAGTCGGAAGCGGTGGGCTGGGAGCTCGGTACAACAAAAGACCGTTCAACGCTTGTAAATCAACTATAAATGCGCCATGCCATGCTGAAGGGGTGGCTGAAAGCACGACAGACAGCCATCGTCGAGTCACTTCCGCCGCAACTATGAGAAATGCTTCTGGAAGTGCTGCCGCTTTGGGAATTGAACGCGTGCGAAGCACTGCAAGGCCTCTGTTTCAAGGCGGTATCCGCATGGGGGTCATGAAGAGCTGGCTGTCCGCCCGACAAAAAAAATTACTCGCGCTGCACTTGTCTTGAGAAAACGCGACCTTCTTCGGGAGAGACCGATCGGCCGCCGCGGTTCTGCCGTCGGTAGCATGGCGTGCTTTGCCACATGGTCCACTCTGTGCTTGTGGGGAAGCCATCGCCGCCCTCCCTGTGTCTGCGACAGACGCGCGCCTTTGCTTGTTTAACACACAGAGAAAGAAAAAAATTATTTCCCCTTTGGAAACACTCCTCCCCTCATTTCCGAAAAAAAAAGTAACGAGATACCCGTGCCCCGCACAGTATCGCGATACAACCAATACATCAAAGTTTTGCACTACTGAGATACAAATAGCTTTTTCAAATGTATTTCGATACATAAATACAGAGACTCAAAAGTATCTCTGAAATACTATCGCGGTACTGCCCAGCTCTGATTCACAGTATATGGCCTCGTTTTTTTCTCGTGCAATTGCGAGATAAGGGCGCCGGCACACAGCTCAGTCAATTGAAGGCTGCCGAGTACAAGAGTGTAAAGTAGTGCATGCTTAAAAGAGGAGCACCCACATTCCACCTAGAATATCAGTGTCCTAGCAGTTGCCAGGTGCGATGAATTACGGTTGCCTATCTCCTCTGGCACGTAAACTTGCTTCCTGAAGGCAGGGTAACAGCACAGGTGAGTGCTTTCTTGGGACTTCAAAAGACGGAGGAAACGTAAGGAACCAAAAAAAGGTTAAACCCATCTTAGGAGCGAAAAACTGTAGTGCGGAACTGCTGGGAACATATGGGCCTCGTAACTAGGGAACCACCCCCTTCTGGTGATTGCGTGCACCACCAACATAGTTGGGCTTAATAAAGGATGATTCATCATAATCAGTGAAAATCTCCAATGGAGCCTTGTGAGTTGGTTGATGATGAAGGTTTACAGTGCGCAAGTTAGACCATTCATCCCGACCGGGCTGATGCTGAGAATACTTTTTGAGCCGAAACAGTCTGCACGCGTCACATTATTTTGCCTGAAAAATATACCACATGCGCTAAACTTTCGCGTGCTCATTTACCAGTTCGCGCGTGCACCTCAAGCTGATCCTTGCTGGCGTGCCAACAAATTTCACAGCATGCGTAGGTTTCTAGGTTGCTTCACCGAGGAAGAGCTTTCCGTATTTGTGAGAAAGTTTTCACTAACGAAGCGCATTCTGTGAGTTGCATTTATCAACTACTTCACATGCAGTGCATTTCATGTATATGCGCAGGTGACACCTCCTCCTCGGCTTTCTAGACCAGACACGTCCAAGTCGATTTCTGGTGACAAGACCGCACCAGAGCACATGGAGACTAAGGTATGGCCATCATTACCAAAGCTGTAGCCAGAGCCCCAGCCAGAACCACAGCCAACCAAAGCCAAAGCCACAGCACAACCCACAGCAACTCAACAGTCGCAGCAGACATTGACTGAGTCAACGATAGCGCTGGTTCCCCATGACTTGCCTGAAAACGACCAGGACATTCCGACGATGCTTTGATCTCTTCTGGACACCATATTTTTGCTTTTGTATAAGCTAAATACTCCGACACCCGAACTGCCCTGAAACTGCTGGAGGTTCTTAATTCAGTGTTTTCAGCGTTTCTGTAGTCACCACGCCTCGCCCACGGGCCTCTCAAGGCCTGCGATATCCCAGTCGCATGTCAGAACGCTGAAGTCATGTAGGTCAGAGAAGCTCCAGCCTCAGTGCCTGACTGTACTCCTTCGGGCATGCAGTGCTCTCCTTCTCTCTTTCTCCTTTTATTCCCCTTTCCCTTATCCCCGGTGCAGTGTAGCAAACCGGACATTCCTCTGGTTAAACTCCCTGTCTTTCCTCTTCTTGCTTTCTCTCTCTCTTCGCAGGGCAACTTCGGATACTTCATGTTCTCTAACTTTGCGTCCACATGTGCCCTTACCTGTAAGCAGTGCTCTCGGTGTGCTACGAAAAACGTGCTCATATTAAGTTTGCTACACGAGATGTATAACCAGTGTTCTATACTGCATTAATTTATTCTTGGACTTTCATAACATTGTACAGCGAAAGCGGTTATGAGATCACAACAAGGGTCGTTCCTGCGCCGTAGTTGTCCGCCGCCGCCGCCGCCAGTGTCCGTAACCAATATCGCACGAAATAAGAAACAAACTAAATAATTAAAAAACACCTATGACAGAATGGGAAGCCAACCCGGGTCTTCTGCGTGGCAGCCCACCACTCTACCAATGAGCTACGCCGCTTCTTGAAACTGCGTTACAAACTGACTCTATGCAGGCTTCATGTCGGTTACACTGTAAACGCAAACTAGCCGAATCGGGCGTTTTAAGGGCTTAATACTACCCTCATTTGGGACCGTACTCCCTTAGGGGGTATTAAGATCGGTGTAACAAAGTTCTGCGTCCTCAATTTTACTTCCTTGAGAAATTATGGGGATAAAAGGTGGAAGAAAGGAGGTAAATTCACGATCTGACACCTTTTTGTCAAATGGAATTCAAGGATAGAAAACTCCTATTTCACTTTCTCGCGCATATCTTCTCTTTATTTTATCCGAAGATATAGTGCCTTCAGTGCTGGCGTGCATGTATGCAACTGCGCGGGCGAAAGAAGTGTTTCTCAAAGTGCTTAATAAATTCATGAACGTGCTAATCAACGATTTCTTCGTCTCGTCGACTGATGCACATTGTTGTACGGAATGCACACTACCGCTTCGCTCGGGTTCACGATGCATTTCGACCACAAAATGACTTCGCTTATGTTGTGTTACCATGAAATCGAAGTTAAACTAAAAGTAGGAGCGTGTACACCCTCGATGTGGCCTATCGGCACCGCATGCACACTCAGTATACCCTTTTGGGTGACGAATTGGGCACAGGCGGCGTGCCTCAACGCACGGAATAAGATCCAGTGTTGAAAAAACCAGGCGAAAAAAAGAAAAAAAGAGAAACGAAAGAAAAAACGCGACTCTCCTCAAGCGGCTGCTCTGAAAGGGAAGAAGCGACAAAAGCCCTTCGACCTTCGAACGGCGGCGATAAGAGAGGAACCATCGCACGCATGCGCGTGCGGAGGGGGAAAAAAGAGAGCAAAAAGAAAGAAACGTGAGAAGAGAGTCGCGAGAAACGCGAGAAGATCCGAAATGACAGCGGATGCTACTGCAGGCTGGCTCCAGCGGCGTGCGTGAGTGATAGCGAAGCGAAGCCGTCATGGGATAACATCGGTTTTGTGAAGGACGCCTTTCAACTACCCTGCTATGCGTCGATCATGTGTGCACATTTCATGCCGGCAGCATTCGTGTGTTCTCGTCGCGGGACGTGAAATGTGTGGTTTGACGACAGTGCAACATGCACTGCGTGTGCACTGGTGTGACAATGGCCCGGTGACTCAAGCGAGCAGCAGCTGATGGGCGCGCCGCGTTCGCGGCACATTCAGGAACACAAATGCTACGTAAGGGTAGGTACTCACTAGCGGCGATAACGCAAGCGACACGCCGCGCACGGAAAACGCGCTCGCGGCAGGCGCGTGCGTTCGTGTTCCCATTCGCGTTTTACGTTATAAGGCAGTGATGCTTGGAGTCTCGAGTTGTATAAGACTTCAAGAATTGCTGCCACACCGCGTAAAACGCGAATGGGAACGGGAACGCACGCGCCTGCCGCGAGCGCGCTTGCCGCACGCGGCGTGTCGCGCGCATTTTTGCCGCTAGTGAGTACGTACCCTAACACTTATGTTTCCTCTGTTTGCGCGACCTTGTCGCTTGGGCAGAAGTAGGTGCTGTTCTGCACATTGCGTCGCGTCAAAAGTGCAATGAAAAGCGAAAAAAGAAAGGCCATTAAGCTCACATAACAACGATGTGTGATACGTGTTTCGACTTGGCTGACCGCTTGGCGTGGCCAGCCGATTCAAGCGAGTGCGCCTTAAAACTGAATGTTTGTACGACATAATTTCCTTGCTTGCGATAAAGCATGATTGAAGCAGTGCTTACAGGGAGTATACACTTAAGCAACAACAACAAAAAAAAGACAGCTGTTATCACTCTGTCACGTGGTCAAACGTGCATTAAGGCCAGATTTGTTTTCTATTTATTCTGTTCTCACGCGCAGATTATGAGCAAGTAAGAATACTTTTTGACGACAATTTTGCATTGGGCACTTTATCCGTCTCCTACACAAAAAGTTAAATGGCATTTGAAGGCGCATTGACATCATGAGCTTCTATATATTTAGCTAGAAAGAATAAGTCATGTTAATGACACATTATGATGGCCATATGAGGTGTAAGACATGTGCTTAGTTAAAGTGTGTTTGCTGGAGCACATGCATTTTATGGTACGGTCACTTCATTAGTCACATATCAGCACTAGAACTTGCCAAGGTTACATGTGCATATTTATGGAATTTAGGAGATGCGTCACTTGTGCAAGGCTAATTTAATCACATTGATATGTCAGTTGAATCTGCTGAACCTCGTTGTTGAATCACCTTGTTCCTTCCCTCTGGTTATTTTGTTTTACTTTTTCTTGCCATAGTGTTTATGATCAGCACACAGTATTCTGACTGTTGACACAATTTCTGACAAGGTAAACAGGCTGGTACTTTGTCCACGTCTTCTATTGCCGTCATTACAAGTGCACAATGTTTAATTTTGCCATGAATCAATACCAACTCGCCCAATCTTCAGTCCTAAACATAACAGCTGTGGTTGATAAAGAAGCTAGTGATGATGATGATGATATGTGGTGTTTATTGGCGCAAGGGCCATGTAATGACCAAAGAGCGCCAATACAAGAGACAAAAGATGTGGGCAATGGGTATGGTGACTGGCTGTATATAGGCCTAAAATTCCTCGCGCTAAAGGCGGGTATAACATAAAGGTATTAAAATAATGAAAGTGACATGAAATGTGTACAGTGAATTTGAGCGGTTCTGATGATAAGTGGTTCTGATGATGAAGCTATGGAGAGATGACAGAGCACGAATGTCTCTTCAACGCCCTTGTGTCCAAGGGCGCGAGACAGAGGTGCTTTGTAATGTATCTACCGCAGCAGCGACCTCTCTTCAGAGGTCGTGCTGCATATTACCAGGGTAGATCACGTGAAAATTACGAACATCCTGTAAAAACGCGGACAGTGACTGATGTTTGAAGAGTGGATTCCTACCGATGAACATCGATGGATGAAATGGTATTTGCTCTCAGAAGGTTGATGGGAAGTGCTTTTTTCGAAGAGTGTGTAGTCCCTTGCACTGAATTAAGAGGTGGAGAACGGTGAGTGGTTCACCCCATTTCTCGCACATGGGTGGGTTACCACTGGACAGAAGGTATGAATGTGTACTGTGTGTGTGTCCTGTTCTTAGCCTTGTAAGTGTTACTTCTGTGTGGCGTGACTTTGACAGTGGTGGCCAATTACCAAGGTGCGGCTTGATAATGTGTAGTTTATTTTCTCTGTGGCTATCCCATCTGCTCTGCCAATAATCTCTGAGCTGTCGTTTAACGAGAGGTTTGAGGTCAAGCGCAGAGATGGATATGGATGTATTGGCAGTGCTTTCGTGGACGGATGCGGCTAGGTGGTCCGCCATCACATTACATTGGATCTCGCGGTGCCCTGGCACCCAGCACACTACGACATGCTGCTTAAGTGTGTAGATTGTGCATAAGAGTGAGTAAAGCGAGGCAAGGACGGGGTTTCTGTGTTTTTTTAAGAGTTTTCAGAGATTTTACCACGCTTAGGGGAATCCGTGTAAATTACTGCCTTTAGTAGTTTTATTTGTTTAATGTGTTTGACAGCCGCCAGTATCGCATACGCTTCAGCGGTAAAGATGCTTGTATCAGGATGCAGTACACCGGCATCCGAAAACGATGGACCAACCGCTGCGTACGACACAGAAGTGTGAGACTTGGAGGCATATCTATAGTATTGAGGAGTATTGTATTTGTGTTGAAGTTCTAGGAAGTACGTGCGGATATGTGCAATATGTGCGTGCTTCGTGACTTCCACGAAAGTTACATCGCAGTCAATTATCTGCCACTGCCATGGCGGCAGCTGCGCAGCCGGAGCCATCAAACAGAGTTCAAATAGTGGCACACCCATTTCCTCAGCTAAGCCTCTCACACGAAGTGAGTAGGGCTGTCTGAACGAAGCACGGTTGTCAAACAAGACAGAACTCGACAAATCGTTGACAGCGGAGGTGTGAAGGGTGTTCCTCGTCAGCATTCACTTTGAGAAAAATACGCAAAAGCTATGTAAGATCTCTGAAAGTGGAGCGACCACTCGTTCGAATCAATGTGGAGGCTTTCTACGGGGGTGGTGCGAAAAGCCCCTGTAGAAAGGCGGATACTTAAATGATGGACAGGGTCAAGCATCTTCAAGGCGCTTGCTGCCGCAGACTGATACATTATCGCCCCGTTGTCAAGGCGCGTGCGTATGAGGCTTTTATAAAGATTTATGAGACACTTCTTGTCACTACCCCACGCAGTGCGTGACAGCACCTTCAGAGTATTCATGGTTTTTAAGCACTCATTCTTTATATATTTGATGTGTGGAATGAAGCTGACTTTGGTGTCCAGGATTACGCCTAAGAATTTATGTTCAGTCTTTACGGACAGACGTTGACCATTCAGGTCAATATCAGGATCGGAATGAATGCCTCTCTTTCTGGAGAATAAGACTCACGTGCTTTTTTGTGGGTTCATTCGGAACCCGTTTTCCTCGGCCCATTTGCAAATTTTGTTTAAACCAAGCTGAACCTGCCGCTCGCACAGTGCAAGGTTAGAGGATTTAAAGCCAACTGGGACATCATCCACATATGTGGAATAGAACATGTTACGCGGGATAAACAGTCGCAAGGAATTCATTTTGATAATAAAAAGTGTACAGCTCAGTACACCACCTTGCGGAACTCCTGTTTCTTGGACAAACGTTCGGGATACGACATTGCCTACTCGAACACGGAATGTACGATTGGTCAAGTAACTTTCTATTATGGTCAGCATTCTACGGCGCACACCAAGGTGGGACAGGTCCCTTAATATTCCAAAGCGCCATGTTGTGTCGTAAGCCTTTTCCATATCGAGGAACACAGAAAGAAAGAATTGTTTGTGGACGAAGGCGTCTCTTATCTGTGCCTCGATACGTACCAGGTGGTCAGTGGTGGATCTACGTTCTCGAAATCCGCACTGGAATTGGTCGAGTAATTTGTTCGCTTCCAGGAAATATATTAACCGGCAGTTTACCATTTTTTCGGAGACTTTACAGAGGCAGCTTGTAAGCGCGATGGGCCTGTAGCTAGTGACAGAGGATGGATCTTTGCCTTGTTTCAAAATAGGTATCACGATAGCCTCTTTCCAGGAAGCAGGGATCTCGCCAGAGAACCATATTGCATTGTAGAGGGAAAGCAGTGTTTTTTCTGTGTTTCGTTCGAGAAGTGTTTTAACATCTCGTATACAATGCGGTCAGAACCTGGGGCAGATTCACTGCAGCAGCCCAGTGCTGCCTGCAGCTCTGCTAATCGGATAGGTTCATTGTAGGGTTCATTATTTATAGATTTCTTTTGCAACCTCTCTGGCTCCACTCTCGCTTTATGCCTTTGAAATGTTTCAGAATAGTGTGTGGAACTTGAGATGAATTCGAAGTGCGCTCCCAGAGAGTCAGCTTGGTCTTCCAGGCTTTCTCCCTGGGTGTCGACTAAGGGCACCGAATAAGCTGGTTGACCTTGTACTTTCCTTACACTATTCCATACTTTACTCTCATCTCTATAGGAGCTTATGCCAGCAATAAACTTCTGCCAGCTTTCCCTTCTGACCTGGTGGCGTGTTCTCCGGCCTTCCGATTTAACCTGTTTAAAATTAATAAGATGTTCTGCTGTCGGAGAATCGCGCAAAAGCCCCCCACGCTTTATTCTGTTTTTTGCGAGCCTCGCGGCACTCGTCGTTCCACCAGGGCACACGTCGTTTCCCTGTCGCCCTGGTTACTTCAGGTATACATTTAGAAGCGGCATTGACTATAAAAGTGGTAAAAAATTCGACAGCAGCGTCAATACTAAAACAAGACAAGTCTGCCCACGAGATGTTAGTAATTTTGTGGAACTCCTCCCACTTGGCTTTCTGAAGCTTCCACCGAGGAGGCTGGGGTGGAGATTCATTTTGTTTTTGTGTTTGGAGGAGTATTGGGGAAGTGGTCACTCCCATAAGGGTTTTTAACCACTTCCTAGTTAAAATCAAGTAAAATGGATGGAGAGATGATGGTAAGATCTATGGATGAATACGATTTGTTTGCGAGGCTAAAAAAACGTGGGTTCTTTTTTTGTTGAGTAAATATGCGCCCGTAGAAAACAGGAAATCATCAATGAGGCGGCCTCGCGCGTCAGTGCGAGCGTCCCCCCCACAGGCTGCTGCGAGCATTAAAATCGCCGAGAACGAGGTAAGGCTCGGGCAACTAATCAATAAAAGATTGGAATTCGTGTTTGTGTAGCTGGTAGTGCGGGGGTATGTATACTGAGCAGATAGTGATGAGTTTATTTGCAATTATAGCTCGGACGGCTACTGCTTCCAGTGCCGTTTGGAGCGGAAAGTACTGGCATGCTACGTTTTTGTCGAGTATAACTCCAACACCGCCAGATGATGCGACAGCATCTTGGCGGTCTTTGCGAAAAACAACGTAGTGGCGAAGGAAATTTGTGTGTGTTGGATTTAGGTGTGTCTCCTGGACACACAGCACCTTAGGACGAAATTCGCTAAGGAGTTCTTGTATGTCGTCGAGATTGTGTAAGAGTCCTCTAGCGTTCCACTGTAATATGTTGTCCATTTTGAGTGTGTGTGTGTGTGTGCTGTGTGTCGCAAAAAGAGGAAAATGATTTATTTTACAGAGCCTTTGTCAGGCCCTGTAATGGGCGTTTTGTCTTTTTTGGAGCGGTCGAGAGGTTCTCGCCGCTCCTTAGGCGCAGGCTGCGCCAGTGGACTGGATAAGTCCATCGCGTCTGCCGACGCGACGGACAGTCGCTCTACCGAGCGGGGTTTGCGAATGGTAGGCTTTGTCACGGCGGACGAAGCCTTCGACCCCCACCAGGCCAGAGGTCGAGGGGACCTCTTTGGCTTGTGTGCTGCCCTGGCTGCTGCCAGGGGTTCACAGGGGCCTTCGGTGGGGCCGATTTCGGGGAGGGTGGGGCAGCCGAGGCTGTTCCGAACATGGGGACGGGTGGCGTTTGCCTCGGCACGCTAGGCGTGGTCCGGGGCATCGCCGGAGGCCGTAGTGGTGCTGACCCCCCTCGCACCACTTCGGCGTACGTGTTCCCTGCAAAATGCGGGGAAACACGCTGCCTGGCTTCACGAAAGCTGATGTTGAGCTTTATCTTTGTAGTGAGAATTTCTTTTTCCCTCTTCCAGGCCACGCAGGACCTGGAATATGCGGGATGATCACCATCACAGTTGGCGCAGTGGACTGGTGAATTACATTCTTCGTCTGCGGAATGTCCTGTGCTGCCGCATTTTGCGCATGTAAGCTGCCCTCGGCAGCTCTGAGAACCATGGCCAAACCGCTGGCACTTGAAAGCGCCGTGGGTTGGGAATGTATGGTCTGACTGACAGTTTGAGGTAACCTGTTACTCTTTCTGTGGGAAGTGTTGCAGATCCGAAAGTGAGTATGAGGTGTTTCGTAGGAATTTCTTTGTTGTCTCTTCTTAGTATTATGCGCTGCACATGGATAACATTCTCGTCTTTCCAGCCTGCCAAGAGTTCTTCATCGGAAAGATCCATCAGGTCGCCGTCTGACACGACACCCTTCACAGTGTTCAGTGTTCGGTGTGGTGTGATGGTGATGGGCTGATCGCCAAATGCTGTTAGGTTACGTAGTCTCTGATACTGTGTGTGGTCTTTGAGTTCGAGCAGGAGGTCACCACTGGCGGTCTTGCTGGCTTTGTAGCCCGCGCCTAGTGTCTCAATGAGGCATTTTGATACTAGAAATGGTGAGATGTTTCTGGCCTTCTTTTCTGTGTTGTCGCAGTGAATAATGTGATATTTGGGGAAGTTCTCTTTCTTAGTGGGCAGAAGCTCGAAAATCGCATCGGTGCGCCACCTCTTGGAGGGCGATCGGTTCGGAAGGGGCTAGGAGATCCCATGATTTGTTGTTTATTCGGCAGCCATGCCAGCCGCCCACCTCCGAGCCCAACGAGGGGACGCTACGAGACGCGGAGGAAACGTAAGCGCCAGCTGTACATGGCCGCTATAACCTAATATATTTATCCAAGTTTGGACATTTACACCAGGTTAACCGTTGCCGCCGAGAAACGTAGAAGTAAAAAAATTACACCATCTCCCGCTAAAGGGAACCATGTGTACATGTGAAGCAGCGGGCGCTAACGCTTACACTGGCGGCGGCGTTGACGCTGGCGCTCATCGCAGCGTTGCGCAGGAGAGAAAACTGGGGAGGCGCAAAGCAGGCAGTGATGGAGCAGTTTTTCCTACTGGAACATGCCAATCGCTGCTAATGGGCAATGAGAGACAGAAGACTCCGACTGGACACGGAGACCCGCACTCCGCTTTTAGTTAACGCGCACGCTGCGAATTTTTATTGTTCAACAACGCACAGGAGAAATCTCCCACCGGCACCACCATGGAGGTCAAGATCCATTGCCATATATACGGGATGGCCAGTGAACGGTTGTGCAGCGCGAGCAGTCGGTTTTTTCAACCAAGAAACTCGCTAGCAGACGCTGCCTGCGTCGGCGTCGCGAGCCGAGAGAGGGAGGGAGCGTAGGAGAGGAGAGAGAGGGGGGTGACACGCATGCGCAGTGGGAGTGTGAACGCCGTGGGCAGGGATGCGTAGAGGTGAGAGGGCGGAGCGTAGGAGAGGAGGGAGAGGGGGGGACGCGCATGCGCAGGGGGAGTTAGACGCCGCGGGCAGGGGATGGAGAGAGGGGGGGAGTGTAAGAGGGGAGAGAGGAAGGGAGGCACATGCGCAGTGTGGGTGTGGTTGCCGTGAGGAGGGATGCTTAGAGGAGAGAGAGGGGGAGAGGAGGTTTTTTATTTTTATTTTTTTAACTGTTTGCGCATGCGCAGTAAGGGTGGGCACGCGGCACACCACCACCACCACCACCGGATTAAGCTTCGCCATAAGATGCTTCACATCTAAAAGAAGTGAGGAGAAGACAGGAAAGGTCAAAAGTGAGAGAGGCGAAGGTCGAAGATGTAGGGAGAGAAGAAGACAGGAAAAGGCGACTACCGAATTCCCCTGGGTGGGTCAGCCCAGGAGTGCCGTCTACGTGAAGCTGGGGCCAAAGGGGTGTGTTGCCTCTGCCGGGGGGCCTTAAAGGTCCAATCACCCGGCGTCGGCTCAACCCCCAGGATCCCCCCTTTCTCCGGACACGGCTAAGCCACGCACGGCGAGGCGTGGGAGGGGGTAGAAACCCCCCCGTTAGCTCGGGTCCGTGGTGTCGCCACACACCAAACGAATGCTTGCGCAGACGCCCCTGCGGGGCGAAGAAGCTAGTGTTCCATGTGTTGTAAGTGATAACTGTTGGTGGGTAACTTCCCAAAACCACCATACGATTATGAGAGACGCGGTAGTGGAGGGCTTCGGACAGTTAGACCGCCTGGGGCTCTTTAACATGCACCTAAAGCTAAGTACGTGGGCGTCATGCAGTTACACCTCCATTGAAATGCGTTTAACTCCAACGTTAATCATACTAAAATTTGCACCCGTTTACACTACAATGCTAACTTCACTTACAGCTAAAACTACTACAAGATGGTACACAGGACAAAAGTACACTTCTGGTGCTGTTTCGCATTTCATTACAGTTGTGTACTTTTTGCCCTCTGTACTTTAAGTGAAAAGTTCACAAGAAACTAATTAGCAGCATCTCACTATTGCATTTGTTTCGTGTTCTGTTTAAAGGTGTGCAATAGTATAGTCAAGTGTGAGTCTTTGCCAAGACATTCATATTTCTGGATATGGAAAGCTTAATGGACTTCTTTTCTATTATTTTCTGGAAGACATTTCTGGCAGAGCTGCAAGAGCTGCTCACCCACTTGTTTGTGTACAAGACACTGTATTGTGGCAACACTCCCCTGTACCTGACTCTACACTAATGATGACCTGAAGTGTAATGCAAACCACAGAAAGATATAGACACTTAGTGCGAAAAAAATTACAAAAATAAAGAACCATGCACTAACAGAATTATTATGAACGTGACTAAAAACGCCAACACGTGTTAAATTTCTGTTGCTAGTACTGCGTTGTCCTGTTCCCTTCATTTCTATTTCTATGTGTGTTGCTATTTTGTTTTCACACTTTAACTATGAACTCAATTCCTGACTGCTTTACACGCTCTATAAATTCGTGGTCAAATTCTATTCAACCACATGGCATAGCAAGCCCTAGGATCCAATATGCCAAGCCACCAGCCACTACTTGTAGAAAATTTTTAATTTTAGGCATGTGATTGCTTAATTTCAAGTTGACTTTGCAGCCATGGTAGTGGTATTAACTTTCAATGTGGTAAAAATGTGCAAGCCATGAAGTGATGAATTAAAGATGAAGAACTTTTTAGGTTGCAGATGACAGTGGCTGGCATGGGAATATTGTAAACATAGCTGTAGTAATTATGTATAATAGAAGTATTGGTATATTGCAGTTGTGTGATAATGGCGACAAATTCCCAAGTACATTTCTACAAAACTGTGTTCATTTTCAGATATTTGTGACTAAGTATGTGCAGCCATATATGAATGCAATGTTGTCATTTTCCTGGCATGGCTGAACGCCTTTACAAATTGTGGTATGGATCTACAATCAACACCACAGGCCTATTTTGGACTTTTCTGCAGAAAACAGAACTGTATGATGATGTGTAACATGTTTTGATGCCATAGGGCAAACTAATTCAATTAAAATCTACAACATGCCTCCCTGCATGGTTGCATATTTCTTAAAAGTAATGCTAGCCTTATTGTACTAACTTAGCTGCCTTCATGTGCAGGCTGACACCAAGTTCCTTGTAGATCCCATTTCTCTGGATTGTGTTTACATACTAGCACTGTGAAGTGCACATGTCAGTGTGCATTATGATGAGATTTGCCACACTACTTTCATGTTGCTTTACTGTTGTGAATTATATATAGTGCTTGGGCTGTACTGTATACGTTCTTAGTGTTTTGTATTGGGTGTACGTTCTGTGCAAGAAAATGGAAATATACATATGCTTACACTGACATGAGAACTGCTACTGTTTTGATTCCAATAAAATATTGCGAACACTGTTTTTATTATCATTCGTACGACAGCTGTTTCGTTGAAGAAGATGGCAATACTACATTTTTTTTATTCTTGCTACATCTGGGCAAGAGGAGTGCCACATACACATGGACTTTCACAAGGGCGAAGTGCATGTGCATTACCCTTTTTATTTAACGGGAGACATGTCACCGCTAATTTGTGGTGGTTCTACTTGACATTGGGGCATGCTTACGCATTCGCTTTAATGCATTTGTGTGATGTTTAACAAGAAGGTTAATTAGTAAGATTTTAGGTAGTCTCCGAGTGTGAAAGCGACTATATACTGAATTTGAGTTAGAGAATCACTGTGTGCCCCGCGAAAGTGCGAGTTGCGAATAAGTGCTTATTGTGAATGTAGATTATCGTTCAGCTACTCTGAAGGCGCTGCTGTACCTGCGTTTGGCTCGCGAAAGTACGCGCGCAATAAACGCACTTAGTGTAGGCGCGTTACAATGTCCTTGTAACTCGGGCATCTGCATAGGCGTGCACACGGGGAGGTCTGCCCCGTGCATTGACTTAATAGGGAGGGTGGGCGCAGCGACGAGCCTTCGTCCCCTCCCCCCTTCCACCTGAAGAGGCACCCTGCGGAAGCTTGTGGGCATCTGCGTGAGTAACTTTTATATGCTATGGGAGTCGTAGCGGTGAGCGCGCCGGTGGATGACGAGAACGATGGACACAGGCACGCTCGCGCTTAGGGGCCGCTGACAGTCAGTCGCGGCAGAGTTTTGAAATGATAAAGATGTGTTGCTCATTGTTTCATCCTCGTGTCTGAGGGCTTCCGTGCGGCGGGAGGCACAGACCCCATCAATGGAAACACAGGCGGCCTCGTACAGCTCAGAACACGCCGCTGCCATGGAACGAGTGCAGCTCGCGGCAGAAACAACGAAAATAGCTCCACATTATACGCCCATGGAATTCACATATATTCGGCCATCTGAGGATACCTTCTGTCACACTCGTATCCACGAATTTCGGGCGAATGAAACAGTGTCGAAGTATTCACGAGGGCACACGTTTACAATTTTTCTAGCGGCACGACACGACGAACCGAATAGTTCCAAGCTGAAGGCGTTGACCTTGGCCTTCGTGACGCCCCTGAGTTTATGTACTGGCCTTGCGAAAGCGCTAACACATGCCGATGCTACGAGAACAAAAGTTTGAGGTGTCGCCGACGGGTTAGTAGCCGCTTTGTAAATATATATCCCCGTGAAAAACTACGCAAGCTAGTGGTGGCGCTGTCGTGTAATAGATATGAAGTTTGTTTTCAGTGCGTGTGGTCGCGAGTTCGATTCCTGTGTCGTGCGTGCTTGTATGCATATGTCATGTTTGTGCATGAGTACATTAATGTCCATTTTCTAATATGTGCTAACGATGAATAGTTGCAAGAAATGTCTCTAAAACGCTAGTATAGTGCCTGAAATATCTTGTTTTTTTTTCTCGCCCTCTCTCGGGCCGCGTATAAAGGGGCGTTTTAAAAGCTCTCAAAAGAAGCAGACAAACTTCCAATAAACTCCGTTCAAGCCCCCCGAAATGAGAAATAAAAACACCAAAGTTACCTCCTAAAGACTGTGGTAATTCCCTCTTTTTGACTCCGTTTACTTTGTAAATAAACCTTGTTAAGCCTTGTGCACCGCAAATCGACTGTGTATCTAGAAAACGGAGCTGTTTTATCGGCAGTATACGCTTAGCGAAGCCTCATTACTCAAATCTAAATCAAATACCAGCATTATTTGGGAATGAATGAGTTCAATAATGCAGGCTGACGCCTAGAAATATTCGAAGTGGACGGCTGTCGCTTCAACAGGCACCGCCATCTTGCCCTGCGTACCCTCCTAAAACCTCCTTTGGTAGGGGGTTTTGCGTAGTACCTTTACGATGCAAGTTAAGAGCCGGGCTTAAAACTCCCAAAATGCTCAAAGCCGTTCGCTGTGTAAGGAATCGCGTTAACGTGCGTTGTAAAGCGTTTTAGAACAGTAAAGAAAGAACCAGGCGTCACACAATGCGAATTGAGTAACGAGTGGGTCGTTCAATGCTCCAACCAATCACAAAAGCATCTTCATCGTCGCCAGCCACAGCACCAAGAAAGTGCACATAATGCGTTACAAGAGTGTAAAGGGTACCGCGCTTTTCTCAAGAATGACGAATAATGGCATAGTAGACGCTTCCCCACTACAAAAAAAATTAGGATGATTGATTGCGCAGTGGGTTCCATGCAATTGCGCTTGTACTAGTTGTCCCAAGATTGTTTTAAAAAGGCTCTAAAAAGGCCGCTCTCCCAGCTTTCGCTCTAGCTGTGCTGCGCGTTCCGCGCAGGCCTGGCGGTTTTTTGGCACAGAAATCGGACACAAGTTTCTTTTTTTGGTTTCTACGGCCAGTGGTTTATTAGAGGAACTGCAAGTAAGAACTAAATACAATAACAAATCTACTAAAACTTCAGCTAAGGCAACGCTGTGTTGCTCTAATAAGTAGTCTCCGCTTCGGACACGTCACATACGGTCTTTTCATGAAGAGGTTGCTTTTGTCAGCTCATTGTATTTGGCTACGCATTCAGATGGCACTGTTTTCTCCTTCACATAAATCGAGTAGACCGGCCCATCTGTAACAATGACAACACTTATAGAAAGTATTCTACTTCATGCAACAAACACATTCATCGTAACAACATTATCACTATGTAAACTCACTTCTTACAGACTCAATTATTCTGTCAAAATCCAAGTTCACACACTTCTCCCTGCATATGCCATAAGCTACGAGGCTTAGCTTATAAAGGTAAGGAATTTCGAGGACTCGTTTCTTTTGTTTGGCACATCGTAACGAAAATCAGCAGAGAATGAAGCCAAGGAACGCCTAGGGGACGTTAACTGTACTGTTTAGATGTATTGTAGTAATTGTGGTTTGAATTTCAAGAAAGCAATGTGGAGGAAAAGAATCTTGCCGCCAGCAGGGACCAAACCTGCAACCTTCCGACTGCGCACCCGACGCTCTTAGCAGTTGACCTAGGGCGGCAGTCGACCCCTCGTCTACTTATGGGGTGTTTAAAATGGCATACGGTTGACTTGCAAGAAGCAAGGCGTAAACATCACGAACTATGTTTATTTTCTTGTTTCGGCGTTGCTTCATACGAAAAAACAGAAGAGGAGGCGAATAGTTGAGGACTGCAGCATCGCATCTGGAGAACTAGACGCATGCGTGAGCGGTCCAACTTTGTCGCTAAGCAAAAATTGAATTCTTAAGCGACACGTTCCAGCTCTTACATAAACGAGCGAACTGAGGAGCGCTGCGCAGCATTGACTCGCGCACCACGTTTGATAGTAGTTACACTTCTCTAGTTTGGTTTATCATATTTCTATGTTCGCGCTGTCACCCCTTTTTTTCGTTCTCTTTTCTTCTTTCGCGGAGCGCCCCGAAATGGTACCTCAAGAAAGATTTACAGTTGATAGTTTGCGCCCACATGTTCTGGTTGGGGTTTTCTGTTCCTCTCTTAGTGGAGGAACAGAAAACCCATGAACGCCCATGCAGCGCAATATTCCGCCACATATATCCACGCTTTCCTTCCAGGGCAACGTCACTTCATTTTTTCCGTCCGTAAGACATATGGTTTACTGGACTGAGCTTGCTGCCACTGTCGACGTCGTCTGATATTCCTACGCTCTCGAGTTTTCAAAATGAACGGATGAATTCGTCGTTCTGTTGTGCAGTCGTTTTCAATAAGCAGACAAAATTGGCGAATCTGTTACATCAGATGCCATGCTGCCACTGTTGGCTTGAAACCTCCACCAAAGCTTGTAATTCATCGCACTAAGTGTCTAATTGCTTGCGCATCGAGCGACCTCTCCCGTCATCACCATCCCAATTTGGTCGGAACCGTCAAGGACGCTTACGCCTTTTTCCCCGACAACGGAGCCGTATGGTAGATGATCGGCAATGCATTTTCCATACCTTTAGATTTCCGCTATTAATGGTGAACTTGTTGTACTTGCATCGATATCTTGGCATACATGTGCAATTTCTATGGCTTGTAAGGCAACTCCGCTTGTGAAAACTGGCTCCGCAAACGGAGCTGCACAACACGCCGCTTTTGCGATTCTCGGCCTGTCTTGCCTGCGAATTTGTTGAGCGCAGTGACGCTGGATCCCAGACATGGCAACTTCAGCTGCTTTGATAGCCTCTCTGTGACGAATATGCGCCGACTGCTTCTGCCTGACGCCTCTGATATGCCGACATATAACATCTGTTATGGCCCAGTCCCGAAACGTCCGCAAGAGGACGTGTGTGCATGAATTGTCGATGGTCTGCCGATTTTGCTATACTGATGCACACAGACTTGTGTTCGTGCTTGGTTTCCTCTCTGGTATTCTGGCATGTCGCGCCGGCTTCGCATGTCTTTTGTTCTAATTTCTGCAGACCACACGCGCTCGTCGCTAACGTGCTTGAGAGGCTGAACGCGTCATCTTGGGCCCACAATCACACGCCCTGTGACCTCTAGTCGTGCATCGAAAGCACCTCATGTTTCCAGATAAAAGGTGATTCTCTTGTGGTAGGGCAAAATCTAGCGAGCAGTTTTCAGTCGAACGTTCGCTCGATTTGCAAAACACACAGTTCTCGGGTACTTTCATAGCGTTATTATGGAGAACTGAAGACGTAGGTTTCAAGCAACAAACCTGGCGCGATTTCTTTAGCGCATTGTCAGTATGGCTCTTCTGCTCCAATAATATATGGTTAATGTAGCGGCCCATCTGTCCTACTTAGAAACGACCACAGCTGAAAGGGACCTTATATTATACCCTTGTAAGGCAATCAGTAAATTTGTTGGTGTGTTTAGCGGAACAAATATTGGTCCGCTTCTTGTCTTTCTCTTCACAGCCGGAGATACCTTAGCTAGCTTATTGGCAGCCGTAAAAACCAACATTAACGCCATACGTATCTGCTTCCAACTTTCTTCAGCCTGTGATATACGCAATGAATATACGGTATACCTACGACACGTTTCCTCCTATCGCTTTCTGCAAGCATGCCCGGACCTAACATAACGGTATACTTTAAAAGTTCAGCGACAGTGCTAACCTATAGGATAACCTACATCTAAAAGACGACGCGTAAGCTGTGCGTTAAATCTAACACTCATTTTGCACTCACACGTCTTCGTGAGGACCGGCTTAAGGCAAGACATGGTTATACCGTTTTGACAACTTTCGAGTGCTTCGACGAGTTTTTGTAAAACGCACCAACAAATTCACTGATTGCCGAACAAGTGTAGTATATAAGGTCCCTTTCAGCTGTGGTCGTTTCTACGTAGGGCAGACCCTCCATTAACCAGAGATTATTGGAACATAAGAGAGCGCTAACCGGAGGCTCACCTTCCAATATTTCTTTACATTACCGAGAGTGTAAGTGAACGCCAAAATTCGATGAATGCGCAATTTTGTACCGGCATAGGAATGAAGAAACACGTTTGATGATCGAGGCGCGGCATATCGATAATAGCGGTAGCACATGCGTGAGCCAACCATCGATTAACTTCCGTAAAGAAGAAATGAAATGCACTAACAGTTATCTTTCACGTAGACCACCACGCGTGCGAGATTGATAGGTTCGCATATTGCATGGACATGCACAGATAAGTTTTCGTGCCGCCTTTCTTTACCGCCGTTGTGCGCTTCTTTTTGTGTTAGTAGGCGTTTGTGGTGCCCTGACTTCCTGATTGTGTCCGTGTTTGCATGCCCTGTCTCTTTTAGAATAGATACGTACCAACTAGCTCCGCTCTGTAATACCCGAATGAATTGGATCCCAGTGCGATAGATACATTAGAAGCACAACAGCAGACGCGAAATAGTCATAATAGCAGTACAAATTGAACGGCATGTATACTTGCATATATTAGAAAAACAAGTAGCATGTTTCACGAACACAATATAATGATGCGCAATTTTACATAATATTCGAAAAATAAAGGGAGCACAATAATTCAACAACGCTGCATACACCGAAGGAAATTCAATACAAACACGTTTACAACTAACGAATAGATTACACTATAAGCGAATCAACGATTAAGGAATACCACATTACTCTAACCAAAAGAACAACAAATAAAGCTGCCAACCATCTAGAAAGAACATTTTAGATCACTTCCTAAATGTAAGCAGAGAAGTAGTTTCTTAATTGACACCCATTAATGATGGATAATTGTTCAGTAAATTAGGAAACTGCCATTTCAGTAACTGAGCTCGGTAATTTGTTCTTCTTCGTATGCTTAAAAAGTTCTGGTTCTAAACTTATATGTAGTTGTACAAGTGTATGCAGAAAATAAGTTATCAAGATTTTTGTGTACGCAGGTATAGGTGATGTTACTTGCGCTGCTTTAATTGTATTGTATTAATTGTAATACAGATGTGAAGGCAGTAAAGTGGAGGAAAAAGACAGCTTGCCGCAGGCAGGGACCGAAACTGCAACCTTCGGATTACGCACACGATGCCTTACCAATTGCATGGACGAGTGGGCTAGGGAAGGAATGCCGCCATAGCACAATTTTTTAAGATCATTGGGCACGTAATCCGAAAGTGTGAGATTTAGTGCATGCTGATGGCACGTACTCATTTTTCCAGTTTACTTGCGTCGAATACATATAATAATTACTACAACACTCTTAAAACAGCACAATTAACGTCCCATATACTTTCATTCGCTCCATTATCTACCGGTTTTCATTTAGGTTGAGCTAAGAGTTGCTAAAAAGAACTACGGCGCAGTTCAAAAACAGAAGGTCCTATGAAAATGATTGGACGAAATATGTGAAAGAGATTTCCTCTTCTTCGAATAGTTCAAGTGACTGTAAAGTGTTCCTCGATTGGAGGTTGATATTTAAAAAGAGCAAATTTTCTTTAAAAGCAACTTATGTGGTATAAAATAATAAGTTATAAAAGTTTTATATACGAAAGAGGGCCTTCAACACTTTCAATCCCATCATTTATAACCAATCAAAAATTAAAGCACGATGTTTCTTACGCCAACCGGAGCACAAAAAGATAATATTGGTGTAAAAAACATAAAGGGGCATTCTAATAGCGATAGATGCGGAAAACTATCAGGGTCTTATGCGTTTGCGTAACACGTCTGGAAGGCCAACGCCACATTTTACATCTCAGTCGAGTAATTATTCCTCCTACGCCCTCCACCGGAAGCTCTTTGAACCTAAGCTGACTTTTCTCTGCCTCCGTGATGAACCCATCTTTCACGAAGCGGTGATTTCATGTGATGACGCCATCATATGTCACGTTATGCAATGCCCTCATGATGCGCCAAAATTTGGTAATATTTCACGCCATAAAGAATGTAATGTGGTGACGTCATCATCTGATTATAACATTTTGCATTACTCTTGTAGACGCCGCTGACGCTGGACGCCGACGCGGCGGGACGTCGCCGTTGGTCAATTTTTGCGTTTCACGAGGCATCTAAGGATATCGTCTCAAGATGTGTTGCCAAACAGTGTTCTAGAGACCGTCATGAGAAATGTTCTTTATAGTAAACGCAAACGTGGCTTCTTACAATTACGCAGACATAACAAAGTTGAGATAAAAACAGTCCCGGCTGGTGCAGCTGGAAAGTGAGCACGGTTTTGCAAGTTATCCTGTCAGTAGCATTTTTTTACTGATAGTGCGGGCGTGATGTTTGGTTACGCCTTGGAAGAATATGGTAGGCCTCTTTGAAAAAAAATTGGCAAATCCCAAGTACCATGGGAATCGACGCTATGCGAAGCATGCGGAGGCAAGCTGATTGGTTTGTAATTTTTTTTATTGAGCGAAACTTTATGAAATGATGTCAAAGATATGTGCAAATGCTGTACGCATAGACACATGTTGAACAGTCCGATATGTTTCAAATAACTAGTTGTTTACAGTTGCGTAAGGATGCCAACACAAACATGATTATTACCAACACCAGAAGCGATAAACTGATATGTAGCACTTGTGCTTGCGAGGATGGTAGCCCTGGATAGTGTTTCGTGGACCAACTACAGTGGATAGCGCTTAAGTGTACAACTGACGTTAACCCGACATGACGCCTACCTCATGGAGTATATATGTAATGTTTGGAAAATTAAATAGCCAGCACTGCAACCAGAACTGACGTTTCACCCACATTACGCCTGCAAAGGGTCTTTTTCCATTGCAGTACCGAGACCTGGCGTGGCTCTGTGGTAGAATACTTGATTGCCACGCAGAATGCTGTGGTTTGATTCCTGCTGGAACCCTGATAATAATTATTTGAATTCGTCGTGTCAACGCTGCCGACGTCAGTTTTTCTTAACGAACTCGCATTTAAATGACTAATGTCTGTCCTCGCCGTTCCTGGGTAGATATAAATTGTCAAACACCTGTGGCGCATACCCGCATACCGCGGCCTGCGGTATGCGGCGTTTCACGTTATTCATGCCGTGAACACGCGTTTCACGTTATTCATACCATGACAGCCAGACATATTCGCCAATACCTCTTACCCGCCCATACAAATTTTGGTCTACCCCAAGTTATGGAGGCGATCACGAGAGCACCCAGACGCAGGCGGCTAGATAGATAGATACGTAGATAGAAACGCAAAAGTGCTTACAGTACGCAAAGAAATACTTCGCATTTATTTAAAAAAGTTACAGTTGCCTGATAACCTTAAATCACTTTAGGCGCAGTTGTCATTGAATGAATCGCGCTTTCATTCCGCAACTATTTTTATGTAGAGCGCGGAAAAAAATTACACAGCTTCGTACTAATGGTTCCTAGCTTGGAGCAACAGCAGAGCTGCGCGGTGATCCTCGTTTCTCGTTATTGTGTGCTTTCTTTGTTCCTCTAATTCTTTCCCTTTCTCTGTTTTTTTCAGTCTCTTTCTTGTCTCTATTTCTTCCCAATTATTTATTTCCCCTTCCGTTTTCGCTGTTTCTACCTATTTCACTTTGTTACATTTTTCCCTCTCTCTGTTTGTCTAGCTTCCCGTTTATTTTATTTCTTTCCCTCTCTTCCTCTATTTATATGTGCCTTTCATTGTTTCTCTCTTTATTTCTTTCTTTCTCTGTCGCACTGACTGTTTTTATTTAAATCTCATTCAGGTCCGTTTCTTTCTATATCTTTCTGTGTTTTTGTTTCAAGTTCTGACTATTCATTCACTTTTTTTCCGTTTCGTTCTTTATTTCTCTATCTCTCTCTCTTGCTTTCAATCGCTTTCTTTTTTCTCTCTCTTTTCTTGTGTAGCTCTGTACTCGTTCTCATGCCCGTCCGATTTATTTCACCTCACGCCGGACAAATCAGCGCCCCACGATAGCGGCACGCCGGGGGGCCCGTGTTTCGGAAGCAAAGCAGATGTTAAAGAGGACAAATAAAGCACGTGCCCCCCGAGTTCTTGCTCTCCGTGCCCTATGCAAGGCTGCGCGAGGCGCTTGGCGACGCCAGATGTCATATAACGTAGTAGCCGTTCATGGTGATGATAGTTTGTTTGCACCACGTAGTGAACCTCAAGCTCTAAAAGCTTCGCTGTTAACAAGTTTTTTAAGATATAACTGGTTAAATAAATCTGGAAACGAACGCATTCGAGAGGAAACGATTGGAAGAAACTTTTCACTCGAAACCCGATAACTTCTGGCTCTCATTTTTACGTGCATAACAAAGTGCAAAAAAAAAATTGGCCGCGTATCTGCGTGCTTCGCTGCAAATGTCGTCGAAAGACGATAGTCTTGTGCCGACTGCACTGCATGAGCGGCATGAGTACCACAATTTAATAGCTGGGCTAGCCGCTGGGCTCGTTTTTCGGACGTTTTCCGGGCACGCTTAGACGGACGCCGGCGTTTCTCCGCTGAAATTTGGTCGTCGGTCTTTTCTCTGCGTTCTCTGATCATGTCTTGTAGAGTGGGTCGTATTTCATCAAGCGGCCATATATGTTTTGCCTTGCCTGAGACAGCGCTCTTCTACGATGAATCAGCCGCATCTGGCTGGCATTGATAAAACAGAAGAGGACGCCATCTACAGCGCTACCGGGAAACATCGGCTTGTGTTGAACTATGCTGCTGCCAGGTGGCAGCACGACACGTCGAAGTTAAATCACTGGGCGGAGACTTGTCTTGTACACAGCGGCGCATTTTCAGCGCCGCGTTTTCAGCGCCGCGTAATAAACACTATGATCTTTATAATTACGTATCTATAGATTTTGTTTTAAAGGAACACTGTGAATAGTACTAAGGTATTGATGTTGTGCCTCAGGTATGCGTAATATTTGATTTTAATTGCCCACGCTCACCCGTATGAACACATGCTGCTCGATCAACATTGGAGGTCGTAAGGCAGGGGGGTTAAACTTTGGCCAACTAGCTGAATCGTGCGACGTGCCGACAAACAGACAGACAGACCAAAATTTCTCCGTTTAGGTATCCCAAGAAAGACTATCGTCTTTAAAAACTCAATGTATAGCAATGCGTAGACATCATTTGTCCATACGAGCCATGCAAAAGTGGGACACGTCTCTCCAATGAGAAGATATTCTTACCAAGTACGGCAAAAACCTTATATGTCTCATTGGTAAAGAAATCTTCAAGATTTGGGGAGACCTGACGATACACCAAGAGGGCTTCACGTCAGCGTAGTCAATGCTTTTGATAATACAATTAAAACGAAGTGACAAAAGTTAATTAAATGTAACGTGATATTCAAGCGAACGCATGTATGCCATTGGTGCGCCGAGTATTGCATGGCATCAGTGGGATAAGCAGGAAGAACAGAGGAAGTGCCTCAGATAGGCTGGCCGACGTTTCGATAGGTGGAGTTATCTTTGTCAAAGGCGCCTTGTCATCCCTGGTGTGTTAGTTTTAAGGGGGTTAGTATTGACGTCATCTCCTGTGGTGGCGCGTGTCCATGCTGGTAATCGCAGTCTGGAAAGAAAAAGATCTATAAAGCAGAATAGTGTAGCCCCTGTCTCATTTCAAGCAAGGTTGCAATGGCGCTAAGGAATCTCTTTTGGGAGGTAAGGGGAGCTTCAGTGGTGCCCTCGAATGTGATTGTGAGGCACTTGCCGTGGCGTACGCACGAGGCAACCGGGACGGTTGAGTCGAGGTTGGCCATGATGTCAGCGTTGTCAATGTCCGCGTCGACACCGTAGACAGTGCCCACGCAGGTGTTTTCCACGAGTAGCTTCCACTTCACGCGGACGTCGCAGATCCTCTCGACTTCGAGAAGTGTGGCAGGGTCTGCTGTTGGTAGCCCGTCCATGGCCACGAGGTTGCGTCGGTGGTTGACGCGGACGCGCCGGGTAGCGGGAAATCCGGAGAGAAATGCTGCGATGGCATCTCGCGACACAGCGAGAAGGTTCGTTTGCCTGCCGACTGGGCGAAAGATGACTATGCTGCCGCGTTTCCCCACTGGTGTAGGTGACGCAGGGGGCACGACTACGGGCGCCGAGATTTTGTTGACGTCGGCCGCCGGACGGGAGGAGTGAGGAGGAGGGCTGGTGCTGAAGCGGAAAGAGGCCGCTTCCAGATTCCTTCCACGCTGCCGCCGAAGTGTCGGGCGATGTGGAAGGAGTGTTGTGCTCCCAGGAGGAACTGGATGTGGTAGTATCCTCTGTGTCTGCTTGAGAGGGAGTGCCCGGAACAAAGCTCTCCCTCTCTTGCGTGCCCGAGGGCGTGCTTGCTTGCTTGTCACGAGCCGGGGGGCTCCTGCTGCTGCTGACTTGTTGTCGAAGACGACGCCGAGGAAGTTGCCGAGGTGGTGACTTCCATTTGTTTCTTTAGTTTGCTTAGGGGTTCTTGCCGCATTTTGGTCCATCCAGTTGAGGAGGACCTTGTTGTCCATGGACTTGTATTTTGACACCAGGGGTGCCTTTTCCACCCTGCTCCTAAGGACCGCAGGTCCCATTAGTAGCCCTCAAAAAGGCTGCGCGCCTGAAGGCGCGAGAAAAAAAAAAGACTGTGCGCGCCGAGGCGCGTCGTCGAGAGAAAAATTACACCATATCCCGCTAAAGGGAGCCAACTGTAGATGCGTAGCAGCGGGCGCTAACGCTTACACTGGCGGCGGCGCTGACGCTGGCGCTCATCGCGGCGTTGCGCAGGAGAGAAACCTGAGGAGGCGCAATCATGCAGCGATGGACCAGTGTTTCCTGCTTGAACATGCTAATCGCTGCTAATGGGCAATGAGAGACAGAAGACTCCGATTCGACACAGAGACTCGCAGTCCGCTTTTAGTTAACGCTCACGCTGCGAATTTTTATTGTTCGACAACGCACAGGAGAAATCTCCCACCGGCCCTACCTGGCAGGTCAAGATCCAGTGCCTATATATACGGGGTGGACAGTGAACGGTTGTGCAGCGCGAGCAGTCGGTTTTTTTAGATGTGAAGCATCTTATGGCGAAGTTCAGTCCGGTGGTGGTGGTGGTGGTGGTGTGCGGCGTGACCACCCTTACTGCGCATGCGCACACCCTCTCCACGCACGTTCTCTCCTACGGTCCCCCTCTCTCTCCTCTAGGCATCCCTCCCGCGGCGTTTACACACCCATTGCGCGTCCCCTCCCCCCTCTCTCTCCTCTCCTACGCCTACCCCTCTCTACGCTTCCCCCGTCAACGCCGCGTTAGCGCCCGCTGCTTCGCATCTACACATGGTTCCCTTTAGCGGGATATGGTGTAATTTTTCTCTCAAATTTTTGAATCAAGAAACTCGCTAGCAGCTCGAGCAGTCGGTTTTTTCAATCAAGGAACTCGCTAGCAGACGCTGCCTGCGTCGGCGTTGCGAGGCGAGAGAGGGGGAGCGTGGGAGAGGATAACGGGTGGAGGGGACGCGCATGCGCAATGGGTGTGTAAATACCGCGGGAGGGATGCCTAGAGGAGAGAGGCGGAGCGTAGGAGAGGAGAGAGGGGGGAGGGGGACGCGCATGCGCAGTAGGGGTATGGTCGCCGAGCACGGATGCCTAGAGGAGAGAGAGGGGGAACGTAGGAGAGGAGAGAGAGAGAGGGGGAGCGTAGGAGAGGAAGTGTGCCGAGAGTGTTTGCGCATGTGCAGTTAGGGTGGTCAGGAAGCACACCACCACCACGACCACCGGAGGGGGGAGCGTAGGAGAGAGTGAGGAGGGGGACGCGCATGCGCAGTGGCGGTGTGGCCGCCACGGGCAGGGATGCCTAGAGGAGAGAGAGGGGGGGGGCGTAGGAGAAGAGGTGTGTGGAGAGTCTTCACGCATGCGCAGTTATGGTGGTCAGGAAGCACACCACCACCGGATTGAACTTCGCCTTAAGCTGCTTCGCATCTAAAGAAAAAGAAAAGCCATGACCGAGAAAAGGTGCGTCGTGCTGCGTGGGTGTCTATTCCCCTCGCCGAGGCACTTCCTCTGTCCTTCCTGCTTATCCCACTACGTGTTTCCATTTGTCGGCTCCCACCTTGAACATGGCATCAGTGTAACACGACGCCATTGACAAAGTCACGAAGAGACACCATCATGACGTGACATATAGGTGAAATTTTTTTATGCTACACATGACGTCCCTTGAAGACGTCGTCTTCGGACGTCGTTGCTTGGTGAAAGGTATGCCGATCCTGGAGACCGTAAAAAACCATGCGAGAGAAAGACACCTTCGAATGCCTCCAATTTTTGGGGCAGTGCAAAGGCATGTTAAGTGCAGAAAGCTTTCTTTGGGAAGGGCATGATTAGTACTATCGACTGAGAAGAAAATGTGAATATACGAGTATAGCATTTGCCTTCGAGTCGTCTTAGGTAAATTCATAAGGGGCATCTCACATTTGAGTTCACTACATTGATGTTGCAGAAGTAGTATGATTGAAAAAACGAGCAATCAGAGACAACTGAAGTCTACTTACAAGTGCAGTAGTACGGCCTCTGCATGTTTTCTGGTAAAAAAAAAGCAGTAAAGAAAACATTACTTTGCATTCTTCTTAATTTAATCGGTGTATTCTTGAGATACCGCGTGGAAGTGAGCCTGAGAAGAATTTTATCCTGCCTACATATCGTTTGACATCCTACCTGCATCTCATTGTGTTTAATCGATGTCCACAGGAGCTTGCAGCTGCACTAAAACTCCTTTCTCTCTCTATTTCTTGTTTTTTGTGCTAGTGGGCGCTTCCATGCAGAGGCGCAATGCGATGATGCATTCTACAAGTATATTTGCTTCAGCGGTTCCATGTTGGTTGAATTATTGTGGTTTAGGAATTTTTTAATAGTAGAAATGCTGATGGCAATCAGTTCTTTTTTCTGGGAACGGCATAATTACGCGTTTGTTGGCCTTTTTTTCTGAAGCTTTACGCACATAAACTCCGCGAACGTACGTTTATGTTTTTCTTCAGCAGTGGTGCAGTGTATGAACGTTTTTTCACAGCGCCAATCAGAAATATTCCCTAGTCGCAGCAATCCAGATCGTGTGCGTACAAAACAGTTTAGGTGCGTAAATTATTCTTTAGTGAATGAAAACTGACACAGGATGTACAGGTATGTTTCTTCGCTACCGCAGAGCGCGCACTAACAACGGGGACAATGAAAAGAGACAGACACAAGGTAACGATGAATACTTACCATTTCTCCAAATGTCGTTATCCGATGAGCTCTGTAATTCTGTAGAAGTAGCGAAAATTCAGCAAGTTCAGAATACGGTAATGAGGTTTCTACGACGTTCAAAATTTGTGCGTAATGTTGGCGAAAAAAGTCACCTAGTTAATTCACTCGAAAGAAAATGTATGAATAATAAAAACATTGATAAAAATAATGGCATCAAGCGGTCACTCATGTAAAAACATTCGATATTAGGTTTTCACTTACGCTTAGTAGTGTTCTTGTAGCAGCAAGATTCTAAGAAAAAACAAAGAAATGGAAGTCATATGCCATCGTTCAGCAACCTCATTCTGATTAGGTTAAGCAAAGTGTAAACAGGAGCGTGAATCTCAGCGATCATTGCACATTATCGTGTCTCTTTCGTCTATGTGCTCTCAGAGCAGTAACTAACGTTATTAGAGACTTATAAAAACATAAAAAAAGCCTCCTGGAGCCACCAATAATGATTTGTCAAAGACGGCGAGACGAATGCGACATGACGAGTCTCTGACCGGATACATCAACTCGATTATTGCCCGGAAGTGTTTTAAAACTGAAAATAGTAAACCACACATTTATCTTGCATTGTTGCACCCCTGGATTCCTTTGATGATCAGTACAAGATGTCAAGTTCTTGCATTTGAAAAAAATGAATTCGCCAACGTCGAGTCACTGACTACTCTTTTTCACAGACGGGTACAAGCAGCAGTGCATAGCCACTACTGAAACTTCTGTACAGCAAGCCACTTAATCCAATATGTGCGTTTCCCTATGGGATCAAGAATCTTGGGCATTCGCTGCCTCTTTTCTGGTACTTTCTGCTTTGGCTAAAGTAAATTTTCGCTCCATTAAACCATCAGGGCAGCCCTGCATGAACATAGAAAGAAAGATGTATAGTTATCTCTTCCAGGTAGAAATGCGATTGGCCATTTGGGCCTCGTTTCATCGAGGTAGTTATTGTTAAGTACCGGACAAAATGATGACGACTTTATGCCACCACCGTAGCTACCGATGTACTGGCTTCTATGTTCAAATTACTGCAAAGTACGTCTCTTTGAAGCACATATTAGCGAGATAATTATCAGGGTTTTTACCACAGCAGTTTAACGTTCACTCTCATGTCTTTGATTTTTCTAATCTCTCAAGTTAGATCAATTGCGTCGTCACAAATAATATTATTTCTCTTACTTGCCTTCTAAGCCTATCTCCTTAGCTTTTTTTCTGAACGCTAGTAGAATTCCTTGCTTTACGTCAATTACGATGTTACTAAACCTCACCTGTTCTTAACTTTAGTATATCTTATAGTTGGATGAAGACAAGCTAGTCTTTTACCTCGATAATGATGATTGTTATGTATTGAGTGATTCCTGATAATAATGTCGTCTTCTCTATACATTTTAAAATAGGGGCTTTACAAGAGCAAGGGAAGCCCTGCATGAGTGCTTCTAATAGCTGTGCCCTACGGTGTGATTTTTAAAAGAGCATAAAAAGGTGTGTGCGCGGCAAAATGCATGTGTCCCAAACTTCTGAAGCCTACTTTAACAGAGAATCCATTTTGTTTTTGGCTAAAGCGTTTTACAGTAACTACGGAATGTTGATGTTTCTTCCAACTAAAACTAATGCCAGCTGTCTCCTTTGGCAACATCATGATAAACAAAGTTAAGTCATGAGCCGTTCTTTTTTTATATAAATAAAAAAAGAAAAAAAACACAGCAAGATAGGCGGCCATTTTCATAGCGATTCCATGCCAACAGCTAAATTTAACAGAATACGCGGATGGCATCATATTTTAATGCTTACTTTCGCGAGCCAGCACTTCTTTCAATAAGGACTTTCTTTGGCAATGTTGAAAGGCGCATTTCTCGGCATCGTTATTTCGTTTTACGGCATAGAATACAGTCTTAGTAGTAGTAGTAGCAGTAGTAGAAATAGACTTTTATTTCAGCCACAAACTAAAGGCCGAGCATTTCGACCGCCTGCGCGACCAGTCGACCCTGTTCTTCTTCTCCTTCGGCGCCGATCCAGTCGAGCCAGGCGGTGATGAAAAGGGAGGGGGGAGGGTAAAAGCTGGATTGCTGAGCAGTTGGGCAATAGAAAAAGAAAATACTTTTACATTCATTATGGGACCGAAAGAGCCACTCTCATGGAACGAATGGAGACAGTCACGCCGTCGAGAAACAATTGTATGTGTCTTTATTAAACGCTTTTACAACGGCGAGCTCGCCAGCCAAATCTTACAGATAACAAGTTACACGCTAACTAACTAGATACAGGATGCGAATACAGCACACAGACACGATAATGCAAGCAGAACAACATAACTCATACAATTTACTGCGAATGCGGTGTCACCGACGTTCGACTCATCACGCGAGTTCGGGGGATCCGAGCCGTGTAATCTGAGTGGAATCCGAGCCGTGTAATCATCCTCAGGCACCTGCGCGCGAGACGTCCGTGCACGAACGCTGCCAAATCCTAAAGGGACCAAGTGATCCTCCTCAGTGGGAACGCGTAATCTCACTTCCCCCCCAGGGGGGGGTGCTGGCGCCACCGCATGAAGACAGCGTCATGTTTCGTGGTGGCAACTAACTCCGCTTCCTACAGCGTGCGAGTACCATAAGGGGAAAAAAGACTTTAGAGGAGATGATAGAACCCCAACATGCCCCCCAACCTTTAACCTACACATAAAAAAAATTACACCATCTCCCTCTAAAGCGAACCATGTGTAGATGTGAAGCAGCGGGCGCTAACGCTTACACTGGCGGCGGCGTTGACGCTGGCGCGTTGCGCAGGAGAGAAAACTGGGGAGGCGTAAAGCACGCAGTGATGGAGCGGTATTTCCTACTGCAACATGCCAATCGCTGCTAATGGGCAATGAGAGACAGAAGACTCCGACTGGACACAGAGACCCTCAGTCCGCTTTTAGTTTACGCGCACGCTGCGAATTTTTGTCGTTCAACAACGCACAGGAGAAATCTCCCACCAGCACCACCTTGCAGGTCAAGATCCATTGCCATATATACGGGGTGGCCAGTGAACGTTTGTGCAGCGCGAGTAATCGGTTTTTTCAACCAAGAAACTCGCTAGAAGACGCTACCTGCGTAGGCGTCGCGAGGCGAGAGAGGGGGGAGCGTAGGAGAGGAGAGAGAGGGGGGGACGTGCATGCGCAGTGGCAGTGTGGGACGCCGCGGGCAGGGATGCCTAGAGGAGAGAGGGCGAATGGTAGGAGAGGAGAGAGAGAGGGGGGACGCGCATGCGCAGTGGGAGTGTGGACGCCGCGGGCAAGGATGCCTAGACGAGAGAGGGGGGAGCGTAGGAGAGAGAGGGGGGGACGCGCATGCGCAGTGGGAGTGTGGACGCCGCGGGCAGGGATTCCTAGAGGAGAGAGGGGGGAGCGTAGGAGGGGAGAGAGGGAGGGGAGCCGCATGCGCAGTGAGGGTGTGGTTGCCGTGGGGAGGGATGCCTAGAGGAGAGATAGGGGGAGAAGAGGTTTTTTATTTTTATTTTTTTTTTGAAAGGGTTTGCGCATGCGCAGTAAGGAAGGAAGGAATACAAAAGGGAGAAGGCAGGGAGGTTAACCAGATAGCAGTCCGGTTGGCTACCCTACACTGGGGGAAAAGGGAAAGGGGAGTAGAAAGATGAGAGAGGGTAAGGGTGGCCACGCGGCACACCACCACCACCACCGGATTAAGCTTCGCCATAAGATGCTTCACATCTAAAACAACTTAGAAGAAACAGCCACACAAGCTCTACGAAAGAAGACAACGCATGTAGCGTAAATGTCCCTAAAGAATGTCCGTGCTTCGCGACACCGGCGCTTGTGGGCACCGCTGCACTGGTTTTGACCACATGGCCTAAGCCCAGGACCCGCAAAGGCCACGTGAAAGTTGGCGCGAGAAAGCGTCGCGCACCGACACGTCTTCTGGTTGCGAGCAGCGCTCGTGAGGACGCCGTTTTGAAGGCATCTGCGCAGGGTAACAGGCGTGTTCATTGCCCGATATGTCTCGACCACCCTCCTAACCAGCAACGAGGACGATGGGCAGAAGACAGCCAGCCACGGGTTACATCTCTCCCGCTGCGTACATTGAAAACACTCTTTCAGAACGGTGCAGCAGCGCAAAAGGGAAGGCAGCTACGGGCGCATTGTCCACGTGGTATGATGTACAGTACGGCTAACAAAGACATCGGCAGTGACTGAGGTGCCATGTCCAAGTGAACAAATGTCGGTTTCCTTAATTCATACATAGCAAAATTGAATGTGGTATTGAGAGTGGAACACCTCTACGTCACGATCCAGCTGGTTGTGTCCAACTTGCGATAGGCAACTCCGAAGAACCTTAGGCCTAACGAGTCGCTCGACAACAACCGCCATCCAACGAGCACCCAGAATAGGCGCAGAAGAAGCAGCTGCGAGGAGACATCTGCTGTGTGAGGTGGTCTTACCATGCTCGCTGCACACGACAGCTTAACGAGTGATCGGCGTCCACCGTACTTAAAGGGACACTAAAGCGAAACAATGACTTGGTTTAGATTGACAAACTGCACTCTGAGAACTCTAAGGTCATATGTTTCACTCGTGTTGTTCACTTTCTTGTCTTCGTCTTTTTTGCACTACTATTACGCCAGTATGAATATGTTTGACTATCATAAGTTCATAGTAGCGGAGAAAATCAAGGTTGAAGTTTTATTTTTAAATTTGGCGCCGATATCTGCGCGCGTGACGTCAGAAATTCTAAATGTATTTTTCGTATTTTCGTCACATTGGCTCGATGAAATTTTCTGAAACTTTGTATGCTAGGTCTATGGCACCCACAGATGACAATGCACCTCATTTTTATCGATTCGAAGCTACGTAGGACTCAGTAGATGCATTCAAAATATATGACGTCACAGTGTTTGGTGCGGCAATCTCAAGGTGGCGTCTCCACCCGCATTTTCTTTTCGCGCGTTTTCTCGCTTACCAAGCGTCGTGTCGCGGTAAGAGTGGTGTTTTCGGAATTCTGAAATTGTGCTTAACTAATACGCGAAAAAATCGTTATGCCCTTTAGTGTTCCTTTAACTGACGGCGTCACGACGATCGGTGCCGAGCAGCAATACCAGACAGCAACGGCACCCGTGGCCCCGGGACACGCGGCTACGTAAGCCGCAACTCCCAGAATCAAAGACGCAGAAGAAGATTTTTACAATCAATTCGGGCCACTTACGACGCTACCGTAACCACTCGCTTCGGGCTCGCCTGCAATACATGAAGCTCTATGCATCACTCTCCCTTGAGGCAGATGACGAGGCCCTCGTAGCAACAGCTCAACGATGTTCTTAAAAAAAAAACATGGTTGATCCCTCCGTCATAGGAATCGGTATAACACGAAAGTGAAATGTGTCCTTACAGAAGTGGTGGAATGTTTACTGTACGTTGATATGAAAGAGCTTGCACAATGTCTATTGGTGTTTGACTGCTATAGCACCGTTTAACGTGGATGCATCCACGTTCATGCTTGATGGTACATCTGTATCCCGAATACTAACATCCATGAGCAATGATTAAACAAACCCTTGTGGTCCTATATGCTTGTGGTAGCTGTACGGTGAGAGCAGAATCGGAGAAAGCGGTGTGACACCCATAAGAGCGTCACTGATTGGACGCGGAATTTGGGCTAAGGTCGCCTACTCGTGGCATGTTAAGTGTTATTGAACACCACTGCCCTACCAGAGGGAAACGCAACGCGCGTCGTGTCTTCCCCGTTGGCCGGCTGCGATTTTTCGCGGGGCGAGTGTAAGTTGGGAACGCGGAGTTACGGCCACGCTAAACACTCGCGCGTCGCAGAGCTACCTTTGGTATCGTTGGATGCTATGAGCGACGCCGACGCTGGGGGTAAACTCGCCACCTGGCAGTGTGTTAATGCGTCTACAAAATTGCACTTTTCTTATTCGAAACACGTTGAATGGGACAGACGCGTAGAAACGAGTCTGTGATGAAAGTAATCGTGATTTTCACAGTTATGATGCATTACTTCACTTTAGCAAGAGCACTGTGAGAGGACAGTGGTAGATATAAAAGGCGCGTTTGTAATGCTATAGTGTCTAGAATATACTTACTAGTGTGCCGACCGCGGGCGTCGCGGTGGCACGGAGAATGATGCCTTCCACCGGCGGCCACCAGACGGCGATAGCCGTAGGGACCGTGCTATACTGAGCCGGGGAGCACTCCAGACCACTATTGCGTCCTATCTTTTCTACGACCAACGCCTCCTCTATTTTATCAATGCCAGCCAAATGCGCCCGTTCCAGCCGTTCACCACCCTCTCCTCTACCCTTTCCTACTCTCACCCATCACCTAGCCTTCGCGTGTGCTTTGCGTTCATGGGGGAGAGCACCCGTGATGCAGTGCCTCAGGACGGAAATCATACGAAGTAATTTTTTGTTCAGTTGTGTGCAGATCCGTGGGGCGGCGTATTGCATCCCTCGTGTTCACTATGTTGGCTGTCACGCTGGTTCTGTAAGAGACACGGTGTTTTGAGATAGCTCGTCTCCGTTCGTGGCGCTATGCGGGCAACCAATGGGGGACGCGTCACTGTGACGCTGCAGTGCATGCGCTGCCTTTAAGAGGTGCCTCACGAGCGCTGTGAGGCGGCGGCGGCATTGCTTCGAGCTACAAAGAAGGAGCACGAAGTGACAAATCGGACAGACGCATGATATTGGAGAGGGAAAACGCGTCTATCGCATCTACGTGCGAAAGCGCTCGGACGCACGTGTGACGCAAGCAGCCCTACCCAACATGTGCCGTCGCATCACGACCACTCCCTGAACTAAGGCGGACCGGCGGCTCCCATTGAGGGGCTAACGTTTGCACTGGCATTGAATAAAATAGAGGAGGCGTTGCTACGACGGAGGCGGCCTGTTGGAAGGCTTCTTCTATCTGGCCCAGGTTGCCAGACCGGCTCCAGATCGTGACATCATCAGCATAGATGGCGTGGCGTACTTCCGACTGTATATCAGCCCAGGACACAGACACAACTAGCATGGAAGAAGCCGGAATCGCCTTTGCCCGACGAAACCCCGGGTCCACCTTCGTTCTCACAGACTCAAAAGCAGCCTACCGAAATTTCTGTAAAGGCTACTTTGGCCCCATTGCGCACCGAATCCTTACACAGCTATCGTCCCCACGCTCAGAGGGTGAATGGAAACAGCTGATATGGATACCCGGACACTGCTGAGTTACAGGCAATGAGCTCGCCCATGCCTCGGCCCGAGAATTACTCTTCCGGACCTCCGACCCCGGCATATCGCACCCACCCTCGGCTATGCGTATGGACCCGCTCCTAACATACACAGATATTCTGGAACACCAAAGACTTGAAAGACGGAAACTTCCGCCCCCGGGGGCCAAACCTCAGCAAGGAATCTCAGGTAGCGTGGCGTCGCCTGCAGACCTTGTCCTACCCCAACCCATACATATTGTCCAAGATAGATCCCGACACATACATATCACAGTGCAGGTTCTGCGCCAATAAAACAGCCATCCTGTACCACATGGTATGGGAATGCCCACACAACCCACCTATGCAACCCAGGACACAACACAACCTTATAGGGTGGGAGGCAGCTCTGTCCAGCTAGGATCCGAAGACCCAAGAGGCCCTCGTGAAACGTGCGAGGACAGCGGCCCGCGCCAATGGGATCCCGGACTAAGGATCCCACTCACCGATCTTCTCGCGAAGAACATCAAATAAATGTTTTATTCTCTCTCTCTACCGAGCGGCGTCTCTAGACAGCGCGCGCGCTTGTGAGAGACGCCGGTGAACTGTCCCAACCGGGCCAACCCGTTTCGCGTTGCGGACATTTGGGTTGCAAAGCGTAGTCGAAAGAATACACGCACAGTTATCATTAATACACTGAACGATACCGCGTGTTTCTTCGAAAAATACCAATAAATAAATGCGTGGTTTCTGATGAAAAAGAAAAATATTTTTCAAACTATTATATGCGCCACATGACCCCATATCCTATATTTGCAGAAAATAGCGGCTAATTGCTATCAATTTACTAATGATATGTCTAATCGCCTAAACACACAGATTTTAGTAATGATCTGTTTAATCACGTCACGACGCTCAGCGTAGTAATTATTGAAGTGTCTCTCACGAACGACAGCCACCGGACATGGTCTTATATTTGCCCTCTTTATATTCTTCTCCCGCTCGGCTAAACGTTCGTGTCAACAGGCGCAATGAAAAATGAGGCCCGATTGTTGTTTCAGCGCTATCCACTCGTATAATATGGGACAAAACAGCTGCTGTTTTTACGCCTCATTTTCTGCGACGACATCGCGGTTCCGTAATATGAAACAAGTTTTATGCCGGGGTCCACCAAGATTTCAGTGACTTATTTCCGTGGCGGAAATACGTCACTGAAATCTTGGTGGACCCCGGCATAAAACACATTCGTGTAAAAAAAAGAAACCTCACGAACAGAAAAACACAATTCTTAGCAAGCGGACGAGTTAAAACACGCCACAGCGACCGATCCCCTCGCTCTCAAAAAAATCACGCCGCCGACACCAGCAATCATGATCCCCCATAAGCTAAATCCGATCCGGCTCAAACAACGGTTGCTCCGAACCGCGGGAATTGACGTTCGATGCTCCAAGAGCTCCATATTAGGCAAGCAGTGTGAGATAGAAATAAGCGCCGCTATCATGCAACAAATGGACACAGTCATGCCATCGAGAAGCAAACAAGTGCACCATTATTAAACGCTTGTACAACGACAAGCTTGCCAAGCGAACCTAACGCATAAGTAGCAACGCTCTAAATAACTAGACATCTAAATCCAATGCAGCGCACAGACAGCATAACGTACCCAGCACAACATAACACATACAAGGCACTGCGAATGAGGCATTGCCGACTTTCGACTCATCGCACGAGTCCGTAGGACGGAGCCACGCTATCGCCCCGACGGACCCACGCGCGAGACGTCCGCCCACAAGCGCTGCCAAACCCCTAGCCCTTTAACCGCTCACTGAACCAGGAGCGCGGGAACACACAACAGATGACGAAAGAATCACGCAACACGAGCGCTCACTAACAACTCAAGAGTGAGCGCTCGTGTTGTGTGATTCTTTCGTCATCTGTTGTGTGTTCCCGCGCTCCCGGTTCAGTGAACGAATATGAATTACCTACAAGCCCACCTTTCGATCCTTTTGTCTTTAACCGCCAACCCCGACCTATACCCATCGCAAGAGTTTGTACCAATATCGCCAATGACGAGCCACACTTATCCGGCCCAATTCTCCTTTCCTTCCGCCGTTAAGGACGTATCAAGTTCGTCAATTGCTTTGCTTGCAGTTTTCAAGCCTAGATGACGGTAGTTGTCTATGACAAACCGCATTTCGGGCTTTTCGTGCGTGTTCAAAGCCTGTAACAGTCATTTCATAATGCCGATTTGCAAAATGAATGCCGGTGGCGGCGGTGCTTCAAGAAAAAGATATGATTCTTGGAACAGTACTGAAAGCAGCGTTAGTGATATGGAATTTGATATGGAATGATATGGAATTTGTGTCCGACAGCGACAAGGACGTTGTCTTTATGCTCGACATTGCTTCAGGTGATGATGATAGATGACGACGATGCAGCGACAACATGCTTCGAAATGTACCACACCAAGACCGAATAGTATTATTGAAAGCTTTTGTGACGACGAAGCCACGTCTGTGCAACTTTCATTGTGTTCCCGTGTATTGCGTCAAATTATTGATTCGACTTGCAGTACGTTCTGACCCACTACCACAGCACGCATCTAGGGAAAGACGCCCTCGAAAGTGTTTTTTTCTTTTTTAAATTTCCGTGCTAATTCTAAACAGAAATCCATGACTTAATATATTTTCACAATTCGAATTGGAGGGATAAAGTTTTGACTACTGAAAAAAGATTAGCGATTTTGGTACGTTTCCCTCCAGTTAAATTGGTGGTTAAACCTCGTTCCCGCCAGGCGGCGCTGCTGGCACCACCGCGCGAACACATCTTTATCTCTCACGGCGGCAGCTAACTAGGCTAACTTCCGCCGCGGTGGTATAGCGGTGCTCGGCTGCTGACCCGAAGGTCGCGGGCTCGACTTCGGCCGCGGCGGTCGCATTTCGATGGAGGCGAAATGGCAGAGGCCCGTGTACTGTGCGATGTCAGTGCACGTTAAAGAACACCAGATGGTCGAAAGTTCCGGAGCCCTACGGTGTCTCTCATAATCATACGGTGGTTTTGGGACGTTAAACCCCAGATATTATTCAACTAGGCTAACTTACGACGTGGGTACGCCGTGAGGTGGAAACGACTAGAGTCACTGGAAAAATTTCAGAGTACCGCAAATGTAGGCTGCACACGGGCAACATTGAGTGGCGGCGGCCATTTCCCTTCCAGTACAGTCCCGGCTGTCCGGCGCGTTGGTAGCGTGCGTGTTACGCTATGTCGTGTTACGCTCGCCTGAACTGGAATATATGGGTGTGTTTCTTCAAGAGGATATTAGAAGTGATTTCAAGTGATCGAAGGTTATGAATGAACTGCGCGGTAAGTGGCGTGGGTGTGAATGTAATGTGCAGCGAATGTCGCCATGTGCTCGCGAACTTTCTTCATGGCTCCCTCAGACTCGTTTCGTGTCACGGGTGCGTTCGCTACGTAAGGAGGTGTATGTGCACAACGACTTCAGTTAGGACGCCATTTATTTGGACGCTAGGTGAATCTCGCGTGTTTGCGCTGACTTAGAACTCTGCTGAATATGCAGTCGCTGTTCAGGTTCACTTTCACAGCGCGATGCCGTGTTGCTCTCGGCATCGATGGTGCGGTAAGCGGCATGATTGTGAATATAATGTGCGATAATGTCGTCATGTGCTTATAAACTCTCTTCATGGCTTCATCAGTCCTGTTTCGTGTCACGGGTGTGTTCGCTAGGTACGGAAGTGTATGTGTTCAGTGACATCATGCAAGACGCCATTTACTTGGACACTAGGTGAATCTTGCGCGTTTGCGCTAACTTTTGCAATCTGCTGAATGTGCAGGCGGTGTTCAGGTTCACTTCACAGCGCTCGATTGCGTCCTTCGAATGACCGCTGAATCATACCTTGCTTAAGCACTTTACTTACTCCTCAGCTTATTGATATGTGTAATAGGAGTGGTGTGTGTACGGTAATTGGAAATTGTGCGCGACGTATTTGTCTCGGTTTGGAGCGCCAGCAGCCGATCGTACGGGCCGACTGGCGTGCGGTAGCTACTACCGTATCTTATCTGCGAAGGCGTCGTCATTTCCTAACTGGTTCGTAGAAACATAGGCGATTAAAAAGTGACTGACACGAGATGAGGCGTGTTATTGAGATTTTGCTGTATTATAGATAAAAGTTTTCTTGTTAACGTCGGCAGCGCGTAAGCAGCTGGGGGGCGCGCTTCAATTTCAACTCTTCTTTTTTTTTCGTCATGCACGCTTAGTAAACCTTTCTCGGCACAGTAGCTATTAGCTGCTTGGTCAGAAATAGCATAGCCCAGAAATTTTTAAAGCGTATATTCAAGGAACACTGTGTCTGAGCTGAAACACGTACATTATACACTGAAAGTGTCACGAACCAACAAGCCCAGCAATAAATTCTCGCAAGAAACACTCTGTTTCACGTTTATCTGAACAGTTGGAGTAAGTGAGAAGGCTATGCAAAATTGGGACCGCAAAAGCTCGGACCGCAAAATTCAGGTTCTATTTTGATGCCGTACATTCAGCTGTTCCATCTGGCCCAAGAATAGGCGTAATTCACAGCGAAAATACATACTACTTATTTACTATGCTAAACCGTATTGTAAGGGTACGCTCGTCGGAATACGAAGTGTTAGCATCATTTTCTTTTTGCAATAAACATTTTCTTTTTGCAATTATTAGCATCCTATGATACCGTTTTCTGACAGCGAGTTTCATGCGCAGTGCATCAGGCACGCTTGAATATTGCGACATGGCAAATGATCATGCCACAATTGCTGTCAAGGTCTACCAATAAACAGGTACTATTTGAAAAAAAAACCTTTCATTCCTCTCACATGCGTGACACGTTTACTCGAAATGCATGCACAGTCTGTTCAAAAGATACATAAAAAACCGCCAGGCCTGCGCAGAAGGCGCAGCACAGCCACAGCGAAAGCTGCAGAGCGGCCTTAAGCCTTTTTTAAACACTCTTAGGGCAACTACTACAAGCCCACTTGCATGGTACCCACTACGCTATAAATCATCATAATTTTTGTGTAGTGGGGAAGCGTCTACTATGCCATGCTTCGTCATTCTTCAGAGAAGCGCGGTGCCCGCTACACTCTTGTAACGAAATATGTGCACTTTGTTGATGCTGTGGCTGACGACGATGAAGAATTATGCCACAGGCTTTTGTAATGGGTTGGAGCATTGAACGACCCACTCGTTACGCAATTCGCATTGTGTGACGCCTGGTTCTTACTTTACTGCTCTAAAACGCTTTACAACACACGTTACCGCGATTCCTTACCCGATATGAAGCCTGCCTAGGGTCAGTTTGCACCGCAGTTTCAAGCAGTGGCGTAGCTCAGTGGTAGAGTGCTGGGATGCCACGCAAAAGACCCGGGTTCGATTCCCATTCTGTCACAGGTGTTTTTTTATTTCTTAAGTTTTTTTCTTATTTCGTGCGATATTGGTTACGGACACCGGCGGCGGCGGCGGCGCAGAAACGACCCTTGTTGTGATCTCATAACAGCTTTCGCTGTAATATAAAGAGCAGGGGTATATGTAGCGCGTTGTTTTCAGTCACTAAGCAGAGCGAACAGATAAAGTGAAGTACCCCGTCGCGGTTGAGCTTTTCCAGCAAACTTCGCGTACGTTATTGTAGAAACGAGTGTTCTTCGAGGGGCCAAATCTTTGCGACGAACTCTGTGCAGTCACGTATAACGCCGTTTTTCGACGTTTTCCCCGTACGGAATGCAGAAATAAACGAGATACCTAGATCACGTTGGGTTTTTACAGCGACAGCTGTTATGAGATCACAACAAGGGTCGTTTCTGCGCCGTAGTTGTCCGCCGCCGCCGCCGGTGTCCGTAACCAATATCGCACGAAATAAGAAAAAACTAAATAAATAAAAAACACCTATGACTGAATGGCAATTGAACCCGGGTCTTCTGCGTGGCAGCCCAGCACTGTACCCCTGAGCTACGCCACTGCTTGAAACTGCGTTGCAAACTGACCCTATGCAGGCTTCATGTCGCGTAAGGAATCGCGTTAACGTGTGTTGTTAAGCGTTTTAGAACAGTAAAGTATTAACCGGGCGTCACACAAATCGAATTGCGTAACGAGTGGGTCGTTCAATGCTCCAACCCATTACAAAAGCATCAGTCAAAATTCTTCATCGTCGTCAGCCACAGCATCAACAAAGTGCACATAATGCGTTACAAGAGTGTAGCGGGTACCGCGCTTTTCTGAAGAATGACGAATAATGGCATAGTAGACGCTTCCCCACTACACAAAAATTATGATGATTTATATCGTAGTGGGTGCCATGCAAGTGCGGTTGTTGTAGTTGCCCCAAGAATGTTTAAAAAAGGCTCTAAGAAGGCCGCTCTCTCAGCTTTCGCTGTGGCTGTGCTGCGAGTTCCGCGCAGGCCTGGCGCTTTTTTACTAAGGTATACTTCCTCGCATCTGTATGGCGCGTTAGAAAAGTGACGGAATACTCCTAGGGCCTGTGATAATGCTAAAAGCCCGGTCACGCGGCGCGTTCAACGCGCGCGCACTCAAAACGCTTGGAAGGGATATGGCGGTGGGAGGTCACGTGATCTGAGTAAACCAAAGCATCGGCGGCGGCGCGCGGAAAACAGATCGGATACTCTCAAATTTTTTCAGTGACTCTAGAAACGACTTCACATGGGCTAACAGTACCTGCAGAACATAAAAGATAGAGAAACCATGGAAGAAGTTCATATAAATATATTATTATAAAAACATGGCATTACTTCCATAAGAACGCCAATATTGACTCTCCGTTCAAGAAGGTACAACTATCGGACGACGACGTGTATGAGGTAAAGCGTGCTCCGACCTCAGGCGCCCGCCGCACCGAGTGATGGCCTTATTTGTGACGACGCGTGTGGCTGTACGTTAAGTTTAAACCTCAAATATTTGAACATGAAATGCAAGTAGCCGTTTTGAAAGTTAGCAACTAAACCACAATGCCTTCAAAGCTAGAATTGCTGCACAACAATCACCTACAAATAGTTTTGCATGTCGATAAGAAAGATGTGTTAGAGCCCACAACAAAATTTTCATGTTGGCTCACCGCCATCTCCACCTTGAAACTTTTCAGTATTGCAAACCACTTTACGTTGCCAACGTCTAATTTTTTTCAGGTGACCCCCCCCCCTAAATTTTCAAGCTTACTTACCCCCCCCCTCCCCCCCCAAGTTCTACGTTGGCCACCCCGCAAATATTCACTCGTTTCCGCGCCCCATTTCTTCAGCATACCCACCACCAAATTATCAACTTGACCAATCTCGGAATTTTAGAGTTTTTCCTCACTTTAATTTCATGCAGGGCCCACAAAAGCTTACACGAGTGGTAGCGCCGATAGTCTAGTGACTTGGCAAGGGTTCATGATCATTAAACTTTTTCATTCGGCTCCGAAACGCTTGGGCTATTCTATCTATCTATCTATCTATCTATCTATCTATCTATCTATCTATCTATCTATCTATCTATCTATCTATCTATCTATCTATCTATCTATCTATCTATCTATCTATCTATCTATCTATCTATCTATCTATCTATCTATCTATCTATCTATCTATCTATCTATCTATCTATCTATCTATCTATCTATCTATCTATCTATCTATCTATCTATCTATCTATCTATGGGCACCTACGTACTGAGCTACCCCCTAAATGTGATATTTGAGAACTTCTTACTTACCTTGGGGAAACGGATGAAGATGCTGACCGTCTGTTCCTTGTGAAATTAAAATAGGCACGTATATTTACAATACAGTTCCATAATATATAGAAAATACGCTCCACTTTTATTAAGAAATCAAAAAATTGTTTAATAAATAACACGTGAATTTTATCGGCAGTTCTGTATTTGTTACTGCGCCTAATACGACAATGGCATACGACTGCGGACTGCACACCAAGATGCAAAAGCATAAATACGCAAGTTCATGACGCTAGATCCACATGACCATGGAATGTCCACACTGCTTTTTGAACATTCTTCGCTGTCTTGTTATGAGTCACCTAATAAACACTTCTCAAGTATTATACATTTCGGTAACAACAATCGTTAGCAGAATAATTTGAATAAAATCAGAAAAACAAACGTGTCGCACGGCTGCTATACTGAAACATGGTGGTTAAATTGGAACATAACACTGCAGCAGAAATCGAAATGGGAAACATTGGCTTGCCTTCGGTGTCCTCCTTTTCATCCACACAGAATATATATATATATATATATATATATATATATATATATATATATATATATATATATATATATATATATATATATATATATATGGGTCATTCTATGCCAACTGTCCCAGAGGTGGCGCTCGACCACCGCAGATTTTGGCGTTAAAATTTAAGCCTGTTTCGTATGCCCCATGTAGTACTGTGGCCAAACATTTTTGCTCGAAAACATTTTTCAAGACCGTGGCGCCCCCCTCAAAGTTCGCTTGCTTCTGCTAAACTGTGCAGAATAGAAAAAATGTATATAAAATCTATGTTTGTATGTAGAGCTTCGAAATGACGCTTGATATTGAGACACTGAGCCACTGCGTAGTCGACTGCGTCGGTGGCAAGCAAAAACTCACCAAGCAAGAAATGAAGCACGAGGACGGCTTCTTGGATTGTAACATGATGTGTAGGTCTGATTCATCTCCATTAGGGATTTTAACTTCGTGTCGTCTGAGTCATAATTAATGAGATGCTCAGTAAATCTGCGGTTCGCACCAGTGGTGCTTTGAACTTCTCAGTGAATACCCGTGTTATCCCGACACATGTGAGAAGAGTATCATGTGCCTCTTTTCTCGCATATGCTTTAACCACACGCTTGCACAAACTCAAATCTACACTAATTCCAGTGCTAACGCTGTCCACATGCGTTAAATCATTTCTCCACGCGTCAGCTGCAAGTGAAAACCACTTCTTGTTGTAATATATGCCGCTGGCTAATATTTTCGACGACTAAACAAAGCTTCAAGTAATCCACGCTGTCATTATTAAGAGTGGCTCTCAAGAACCTTATCTCAGCGCGTCCTTCGTAGTTCTGAGGAGAAAAAAACTTGTCCAAAATGTATTGCTGATTGGATTAGTGTAGGAGCCGGCAACCCTTTGAAGCGGAGGGCCCAGTTGCATGCAGGTTTTGGCACGACGGGGCCAGATGGACGATCGCAAAATCAGGGAGTGGGAGGACGCCTTAGAGGCAACAGGAAAAAAAAATTGGTCAATTTAATACTATGCGAAGCTGCAATAGATATTATGCTTGTTTAATGACGAAGGAGCTTCCTTACAATAGATAAAAGAAGTTACAGTCGAGACGGGAACTTTACAGCCTGGATAGGAAGTGACAAGAGGAAGGAATTAGGGGGTGAGGGGTTCTGAATGCGCGCCGCAGGCCAAGTAACAGTGCCGCGGGGTAGTAGCGTAGCCAGAAATTTTTTTTCGGGGGGGGGGGGGGGGGGGGTTCAACCATACTTTTGGATGTTCGTGCGTGCGTTTGTATGTGTGCGTGCATATATACGCAAGCAAAACTGAAAAATTTCGGGGGAGGGTTTGAACCCCCCCCAACCCCACCCCCCCCCTTGGCTACGCCACTGCCGCGGGGGCCACATGCGGTCCGCTGGTTGCCGAACCCTGCATTAGTGGATTCGGAAAGCATATTAGCGCCACATGCGGAGGAATACTAAATTGCAGGCTTCTAACGACTGCAAAATTAGTACTTCACCCTTCGTGCAGTCTATTTTTTTTATTTTTTTGAAATACAATTTTCTTTCTTGCGCAAGAAAACCTAATTATATTCAGAGTAACTTAAAAGCGATGTGTACTTACCACAGCTCGGCAGCTCACGTTCTAAACGTAAAGAAGGAAAGGAATAAAACATTTTATTCAATTAAGCGTCTGTTACCAAAAAAACAATCCCCCCAGAACGTACACCTCAGAGATGCTGAAGTGTCGCATATGCAGCCTGAATTTCTACCTTAAATACAGTTGACAAAATTAAACTACTAGCAATATTATATTACTATACTATCTACTAAATTTAATAAGGTAGGAAAGACGAAATGCGCACCATGCACTGGCACAATTGAACGGAACGTAGATTTAAGTGCACGTTACAGGAGTACTCCTTATGATATAGTGCTTCGTGGCGCAAGGAAATTGTAGAAAATCTCTCATGGTAACAATTGATCTACAGTCCGCAACTGCAATGTCCATTGCCAAAAAAGCTGTAGGGCACGCGCTTCATCACCATCTTGACCTGTTTAAAATAAAACCGAAGAATAGTTGTCTTATAGTCTAGATCAGTTACCACTCTGCGCAACACCTCTCATTGAGTGTGAGGATCTTACCTAATGACTGGCTCAAACGTGCAATGAACTTTCTAGTTACATATTGGAACAATATCGGCCGGCTCTGGAAAATTTAGTTCACTCGTGTCAGTCACCCTCATCTGCATTTCATGCGGTGAAATTTGCCCCCTCATTCAAGGTGATGCACATAAAGAACACGAGAAATTGGTGCTCGAGTGACGTATTGACAGCGACGCTGTTGAAGCTCACCGTAATTTTAACGCGATAGCGTTAAAGAGCTCGTTTCGCAGAAATTCCGGCGTCCGTGTCGGTGTCGGCGGCGTTGGTTGTGAGCGAAAAATCATCATCTTGTCCGTGACCAAAAAAATCGAGAAAGATGCAAATAAAATAAACAATACAAATATTCGGGTCCGAGTGAGGATCGAATCCGAGTCGTCTGCGTGGCAAGCAAGTGTTCTACCACACAGCCACGCCTCTGCTTGGAAATGCAGTGAAAACAACGTTCATGATTCACAAACACACGCATCCTGTATATAGGCGTCGCAAGATAACATGTAATATCGCAATATTATTGCGTGGTACAAGCGTACATTGGGATTGGGCGTGAGAACATGTGACTATCATAACGACTAAAGCCGGCCACCCATTACAGAAAGCACACACGTCACTGCGCGTATTCCCTTAACACCCCGTAGTGGGTACATTGCAAGTATGCACTAAGTGGTTGAAGTATGCATTAGGGACAGGATATCACTATCGCGTTGAACTCTTTAAGACGAAGCTTAAGGGTCCCCCCCATTTTTTCGGTTGGAAAAAGAAATGACCGTCATCATGAAACAGCACGCGCTCTCTGCGTCTGCTTCTTCATCTTAATCTTCTCGCTGCGAACACGTCCACCGATTTCTCGGGCGTGACCTGTAAAATCTCTGATGAGTGTCAAAACGAGGAGTGAGATAGAGAGATTGAGAAAAAAGCAAGAAAGAAATAGGAAGAAAGAATCAGAGATATTCGTTGCCGATGAAGTTTCTTTACGGGGCGGGATTCGAACCAGCATACCCTCAATCCGCAGGGAAGCGTCCTAACCACTCGGCTATCTGGAGCATTGCATAGCCTAGTATAGTATAGGGGGAGGCAAAGGGTAGTGAGCATGAGGACGAGAGACGTGATGGTGAGGAGGAAGGAAATGAGGAGGCATAGCATTTAAAAAATGGGAGAGAGAGAAATAGACAAGTGAATGCAGAAAGAGTAAGGAAGAGAATGGGACATACTCAATGAAATAGAGAAAGATATAGACCGACAGATACAGAAAAGGACAGAAATAAGAAGGGAGCAAGTGATAGAGTGACAGAAAAAAAGTATAAAGGAGAAAGAATGATAGAAAGAGCAAGAAAGAGAAATACATATAGAGATAATAAAATAAATGGCAATAAACAGAGGGAAAATGACATCGAAAAAACAGAAAGAAGCAGAAGAAAACAATGAAGTATGAAATCAATAGAAAACTTGCTAAACTTCAAAAAAAACAGCAAAAGCCAGGGTTGCATAGCTGCCGATCACTGATGCCCCACTGTCAATTTACAATTGTGCCTCTAGTTCAAGCAGGGCTAATTTGTTTAGTGCTTTACCTTTTCGTTTTACTTTTTAGTGGCTCTGTTTTCCTTGCCTTTCCACTTACCTTTCCCATACCAACTCGCATATCAGTGATTTCCTTACCACGTATAAGTTCGCTGCAGTCAATGAAGGACATTTTTTTCTCTCTCTCCTAGTTCATGCATCACTTCAGGAGTTTCTTTTTTTCATGATGGCTCTAAATTCATTAAGCGGAGCACGATCTGTCATTGCGCACACTTCTCAGGTACGTGCAATTTCGCTTGCTTCAGTGTATTTCTTGTGAACCTGAAGAAGTGTTAGGGAACGAGAAATTTCTGTTACGTCGTATTGGATGCTACAAAAACAGATGTGCCGGGCGCTCTGTTTATCTTGTATCTTGGGGCACTATGAAACCACGTTAGGTGCAGAAAGCTTTCGGAGGGTGGCGGGGCAGAATACATTTACGGAAAGAAAAAAGATCATGGCTTTTGCTTTCGGATCGTCTAAGGTGAAAGCATGAGGGACCCCATGAATATTTTCTTCTACGTCTCGCACTTGGCCCCGTACCTTTTTGTGATCATGCCCCTTTTTTCGCGCGATATTTTACTTTCAATGATGTTCTACATACAAGGCCAACAACGAGTTCTACAAAACTTTATAATCAGGTTCCCTCACCCTACGCCACCATGGCGGGCTGACCACTGCGGTGCACGTATTATGAAAATACACTTCATGGAAGCACGTCTTCGTACACCACTGCCCAGTTCATCGGCATTTCCCAGAATACTAGGATAAGCCGTTCCGAGTTCTACGCAGAGGTGAGAGTCATTTAACTATCGACATATGCAGTCTTCCCGGCGTCTCATCACTCGACCGAATCAAGCCGGTGCATGTGGACCTTCCAGAAGCTGTTTAACCTGTGTGGGTGTCTGTTACAATACTCATTCAGGCTTGACTTGTGAAAACAGGCCAAGACTCAAGGACATACACTAAGCAATTTTTCTGGAAGTCCTGCTGTATGGATCTGTGAATAACTTGAAATATACTGTAAACCAGGGGTCTCAAACTGACCTCAGCCAGCGGGCCGTAGTCACTAAAAAGCCCTCCACTACAGACTTCAACAAGATGTCACGTAAAGTTGCCACTTGAAAGAAAGCCTTCCCCCTCTTTTAATATATTGGTAATTTCCGCTGGGATATTGCACTAAGAATTTCAGAACCAAGAACACCAATCTGCACGCCTATCCTGAAAGATTGAGGTTTCGTTCCACGGTTCTTTTTCGAAACATGGTGACCGCACAGGTTGGCTCACAAAATGGATGATAGAGATCTGTCATTTCTGTGTAGCTCATAAACATGCTTATTAAGGTATGAGGCCAAGTCTCGAAAATAATTTTTTTAAAGTGTTTCTTAGACGACATTAAAAAGCACATCTGTTTAGGCACATGTGAGCATTATGAAGCAATTCCTATCTTTTGTTAATTTTTCATAACTACTTAATTTTAGAGACATAAAAGAAGCCTTGGCTAGTGCAATGAACCAAAACAAACGAAATGAGATAAATTTCAAAAAACATAGTTATTTAATAACAAAAAAAATTACGCACAAGCACAAGAGCACCTACATATAATAGGCAGCCATGTTAAATATTGAGGCACAGTTTTTGCTTATTGATGTTCATTGCACACTTCCCTAATGTGACAAACAAGTTTGCCAAGTTTTAAGGGAAAATCTTTATCAGCAAAAATGTCATGACTGTTCGCGTATAACTTCTGCGAAAATCAACAAAAAAAAAAGGTTTGAAACAGATGGAGCGCCTACACAAGCTGATGTGGCACGCTAGGCTCCTCGGTATTATTGCCAGTTCCATCGTGGACCTTGCTATTGTGTACTTTGGCTCGAAGGTCAACTCGCCATTTCTTTTTTTTAGCTTTATTTGCAGCATGCTTTTGCGTTGCAGGGCCGATCATTTGTGCGGCAAGCTTTTGCAGAGTAGAAGCCAGGCTCGGTGGCAACTTGCTTCAATTTATCAAATACCAAATGTGTTTCTGTTGCCATTATTTAAATGACACACAACGTCATACACAGTCAATTTGATGATTGGCAGGCTCGCATACCTGTGCTTGAGCGTAAACAACACATGTAGGACGTTGCGCGTTCACCTGGTAAGAAGTTTATTACTTTTATGAATAAAATGATTACTTGACAATGCTATTACAACATTATTAGATCTTCACTCCGGATATGACCAACAAAATACTACATACCAAGCTAATATTATGATGCACACACAACTGCCACTTTCAGTTTCGGTTTTGTAGATGATGGGTGATCTAACATGTTTTCTTGCATCTTTTGAAAGAAACTGTGTTGGCAAAAACTTTATGGAACAAAATGAAGGCTAATAATTTGCGCATCTAACATAAACGAAAACAAAAAAAATTACATTTTGAAAAAAAAGACACTTTTTCCACTTGGCTTCGTACCTGAATGGAAAGAAAAGCAACTGGCTGTGGGTACCAGATGATTACTCGGCGAAGCTGTTGACTTGCAAAGCAGACCTCGTTCCACCGATTTAGCTGGTTCATTGAGGTGGCATTTGAATGCACGGGGGTTGAATGATGTCGAATGAAGCGGGAATGAAGTGGGTAAATGAAGTGAGTAGAGTGGCGCCTGTTGTACTGGGAGTCGCGTTGGGAGTCGTGCGTAGTGGCACCTACCCACTATTTCCGTTGCATGACGGCCTCCGGACATAAATGTCTCGACGAAAAACAGCTTGCCTGTTACAAAAGAAAAATATGCGACGAAGACAGCTACGTGCAGCCCGGGCTCCTAGCGCAAAATTTGCGGGCTGCACTTGGCCGCGAGCTACCTGTCTGGAACCTCTACCATAAAAAATCGTTAACTCACTTGGAGGGGCAGTGAGCACGAGCCGCGACACCGTTTTTAATATTTCACGATCGTTCAAGTGGTATTGCTTTGTGTGCAGAAAAAAATTTGTGTGAGGGGGGCGCAGCCTAGCTGTCGAGGTGCGACGATGACTAAATTGCGTTACATGTGCGTTGTAAAAAAATGCGTTGTGTAAAAAAACACGTTTTCGTCAGCCAGATAGCCAAGGAGGCGCACCTCCCTGACAACAAACGTTATTCACAATCCATTATTCATAACATTATTCATAATCCACACTTCAGGACGAACAACCTATCGACTACGAGAAAGCCTATAACTACGGATAAAATGTGTACCAATTATGTCATTGTTTCCCAACTCACCAGTACCCTTTCCTTTTTCTTAAAAAAAAATAAGGATGTGTTTTTAAAACATAGCAGGGTACTATATTTTGAATTCGCTCAACTTTTGTGAAGAAACAAAAAAAAAGTCGTTCGATAACACCTGAATTTTATCTACTGTTCCGTATTTGGTAGCACGTTTACTACGATAATAGGGTGCAACTACGGACCACAGATCACGCTGGAAAAGCACAAAGCGCAAATTCATGATGCTAGAAGCACATGACCATAGAATGCTGACGCTGATTTTTGAACCTGCTTTCGCGGCTCAGCGGTTAACGCCGCGCGCTGCAGAACGAGAGGTCCCTCGTTCGATGCCGCGCATCGGAAACATTTTTCTGAAGTATTTTTCTTTGCGGCTTTTATAAGTATAGAGATACATATACATATACGGGACATGACGGCGACGCCGACGGTGAAAACCAGCCGAGAGTGCCCATAAATGGCTATCGCAATAAAACGGCCTGTAGTAATTATTGTGGCGTAATGAAGCTTAACTAAATTCGACGGCGAAACTGAAACCGAAGCACCGATGATCGCAACAAGCAGATGACCAGAATGACGGCACTGTTAATGATAACGATTACAGACGTGTACTTATTGTCCGTTGACTAGGGTATGTGGGACACATGCGCTATAATTACGAGCGCAGCCCACACACCCACAAAACGAAGTTCATTCATGGTTCATATAACGACACTCACTCATTCTGAACATCTGAGAAGAATATCGCTGTTGGGCTCTTCAACGTTGCGGTTAAGGTTTCACCACATACTTTGGGTGAATTTCATTACTTCACAATCAACAGGAGAGACCACTTTTTTTAATCTCATGGCTACAATGGCATATATATATATATATGAGTTAGAATGAGTTATGAGTTAAACCAACGTCAAAGTTCGAACTTGTTGCCTGCTGCGTCCCTCTCGCGTTCAAAGATATTTGAGAGAGAAAGAGAAACACAGGAAAACCGGAAAAAAATCTTACGAAAACGAAAAACTAGAGAGAGCATTGAAAACACAACAAAACGCTGCACCGCCGAAAGTCATTGAAAGTCCACATGTGGTTATGATAACTATATCTGGAACGAATATGAGAATTAGAGAAAAAGAAAGAGAAGAAAAAAAGAAAGACAACGAAAGACAGGCAGACAACGAAAAAAAACAGTGACAGAAAGAAGAAGAGAAAGGAAGATAGAAAGAGAAAGAAATGCAAAGATAAAGAAAGATATAAAAATAAACAGACTGGCAGCTTCGGACTAGTAGTGCCAAGAATGAAGGAAAAACTATTTTTTTCTTGCCGAAGAAAAAAAATCATTGTCTTCAAAGCAAGTTAAAAGCGATGTGTACTTACCACCGCTCTTCGTCTTGTTATCTAAATAAAAAGAAAGAAAACAGTAATATTTTTATATTCAATTAACCGTCTACAGCAAACAAACAATGCCGAAAAACGTACAGCTCGTACACACCGAAGTATCACATGTGTAGCCAGAACTTCTATCATACCTACAGTTGAGAAAATTAAACTAGTAACAATATTCTATTAGTATAATATCTATGAAATTTAATGCGGCAGGAAAAAGGAAATACGCACCATGCGCTGGCACAATTCCACAGAACGTAGAAATAAGTGGACGTTTCTGAAGCCCAGCTTACGATATAGCGCTTAGTAGCGCAAGGGCAAGGTATAGAAAAACCCTGTTTGCAACAGTTAATCTAAAGTCTGAAACTATAACGCCGAATCAGAAAGAAAGCAATAGGGTATGCGCCTTACATCTCGTGCGGTTTCCCACTAAAAACCGAGCGTTAGTTGTCTGAAGGGTAGAACAGTTACCACTCTGCGCAACACCTCTCTTTGCGTATGGGAACCTTTCCTAATGACTGGCTCAAGTGTGTGAAAAACTTTCGAGTTGCATGTTAAGGCGAAAGCCTTTAATGTCTCATGCTCACGTCCGTCCGGTGTCCGTCCGTCCGGTGTCCATCCGTCTGGTGTCCGTCCGGCGTCCGTCCGTCCGTCCGTCCGGCGGTAGTGCTGGTGGTGTGCGTCCTGACCACCCTTACTGCACATGCGCAAACCCTCCTCACGCACCTCCTCTCCTGCGTTTCCCCTCTCTCTCCTCTAGGGTATCCCTCCCGCCCGCGGCGTTTACACACCCATTGCGCATGGTTCCCTTTAGCGGGAGATGGTGTAATCTTTAAGACGAAAGCCTTTAATGTCTCATGCTCACGTCCGTCCGGTTTCCGTCCGACCTTCGTCCGGCGTCCGTCCGGCGTCCATCCGTCCGTCCATCCATCCGTCTGTCCGTCCGTCCGTCCATCCGTCCATGTCCGTCCGTCCGTCCATCCGAGCTCTGGCACGGAGCCAGGTGGCCGCCTGGATGCGCAGACGGACGCCGGTCGCGTCCGACTCCATAGCGGTCGCGCTTTGCTTGCGTAGCGTCGCTGTGCCCAGAGTTTGCAATCATTCTGACGGACGCCGTCTCAATGGACCCAGGCGTTCACGGAATACACTTTCCAATTTACAAAGGGTCCGTCAATTTAAGAGCTGGAACGCGGATGGCGTTTGCACGATGCGCAAAGCGCGAGAAAATACTAACGCATGCGGCCGGAGGAAGATGAGTCTCGCGTCTCGCTGCGATTCGCGGTAAAAAAATTCAACAAGAAAACACGCACCCATTCGGTTTGTGTCTTATCCCACTGAGAGTGTAAAATAAAAAAGACATGGCATAATCAGTGGAATGGCCACACGCTTTCGCCGAACACACTTTGGAATGTACAAAGTGTCCTTCAATTTTTTGAACAGTTTTGTTCCAGTCTCTAATGTTTATTTCAGCCGTTTCGGTCACCCTCATTTGCATTTTAAGCTGCGATATTTGTGCCCTCATACAAGGTTAAGCATATAATAACATCGAACAAATCAGTGCCCGAACTTTCTATAAAGAGCGAAGCCGTTGAAGTTGGCTGGTAACAACTTTATTGGTAGTACGGCCCAGATTTCTCTGAGTGGGCCATAGATCTCCCACGTGGGGACGTTGAGGCCTTGCCTCCCCGCCGCCTCGCAGGCCTGCTGGTGGCCCAGAGTTTGTCGCAAAGGCTGGGGCTGCGCAAGTCAGCGGCCCATCGCGGTGGACGGGTTCGAGAGTTAGCACCTTGAGTGTATTCGGCGCAATCCAAGAGAATGTGGGTTAATGTGATGACGTCAATACTGCAGACCTTGCATATATTTGTCGGGTATTTATTAGGGTATAGTCTGTTACACAGTGCGGGGTCGGGGTAGGTGCTCATCTGCAGCTGTCATAGGGCCGCCGCCTGCGTCCTGTTCAGAGTGTCGCTGGGCGGAGGAAACGTTCGGCAGGCCAGGTAGAAGGCCTTGTAATTTGATTGTAGCTTGTCAAATGGTCTTCGGTGTTGCCCCCATAGACGTCGCTGGCACGGTTCGCGAGCTCGGGCGCGCCTTGGCGTGTGACGTCTCGTTTAGGTTGCGGTGAGTCTCGAATACCACTCCCATGTGAGCCTGGAACCACAGGACTTTGGTTTGAAGCTCTACCTGCCGCTGAACTTTGCTATTGCGCAGATCTATGGCCGCTCGTTGCGAGATCCATCCTTTGGCGACGTTTTTGACCGCTTGTCTCGAGTCGCAGAGGACAGTCGTGCATATCGGATCCATGAGTGCTTCCTCCGCTTCTTGTGCTTGCTCGCACGGAATACTTGCCGATATTCTCGTTTGGCCTTTCCAATCGACGACGGTGACCGCGAATCGTGAGAGTTTTGCGTATTCAGCAGCGTCAGTGAACCGCGCCCCCATTGCGTATTCGTATGTGTAGAGGAGAGCTATTGCTCTGGCCACTCTTCAGCCCCGGTAAGCTGTTGAAGCCTGCCGTAAATTTTCGGTCGGAAAGAGAAACGATTGTCATCATGAACCGGCACGTGCTCTCTACGTCCTCATCTTCATCTTCGTCATATTCTGCTTCGCTCCGAGATCACGTCCGCCGATTCATCTGGCGTGGTCTATAATATCCCTGATGGGTGTCAAAACTAGTACAGAGAGAGAGAGAGAGCAAGCAAAAAAAAAAATAGAAAGAAAAAATTAGAGAGCGATTCGTTCTGAAGCAATTTCTTCACGATGTGGGATTCTAACTAGCGTCCCTCCATCTGTAGGGAAGCATCCTATCCACTCGGCTATACAGGCTTTCTTTCTCTTTATTGCCACTCCGCTATCCAGGCACGCTAGCAGAGGATAGCAAAGCCT